>JAANYP010003742.1:0-48260 GCA_020465985.1 Centrapalus pauciflorus
ATGATAGACACTGCTGAAACAGGACAACTACTGATGCATGTTCTTAGATTACTTGCATTGCTCAGGACTCCTGTGAGTGACATATTGCATTACTTACTTGCATATGTTTCGGTACTTATCGGTGATTATTATTGACTTGTATGGAAACATCTGCTGTTGCTTGTTTCTTGATTACTTAGTTGTATGTTAGGAACGAATGATAGACACTGCTGAAACTGGACAACTGCTGCTGCATATTCCTTGATTACTTGCATTGCTCACGACCGCTGTTGAGTGACAATTGCATTAACTTACTTGGCATATGTCTTCGAGTAACTTATGGTGATTATTTACTGACTTGTATGGAAACATGCTCATCTGCTGCTGCGTGTTCCTTGATTACTTAATAGTATGTTAGGAACGTATGATAGACACTGCTGAAACTGGACAACTACTGATGCATGTTCCTTGATTACTTGCATTGCTCAGGACCGCTGTGAGTGACAGATTGCATTACTTACTTGCAAATGTTTCGGTACTTATTGGTGATTATTACTGACTTGTATGGAAACTTCTGCTGTTGCTTGTTTCTTGATTACTTAATTGTATGTTAGGAACGTATGATAGACACTGCTGAAACTGGACAACTACTGATGCATGTTCCTTGATTACTGGGATTGCTCAGGACCGCTGTGAGTGATAGATTGCATTACTTACTTGCATATGTTTCGGTACTTATTGGTGATTATTTCCAGACTTGTATGGAAACATCTGCTGCTGCGTGTTCCTTGATTACTTAATTGTATGTTAGGAACGTATGATAGACACTGCTGAAACTGGACAACTACTGATGCATGTTCCTTGATTACTTGCATCGCTCAGGACCGCTGTGAGTGACAGATTGCATTACTTACTTGCATATGTTTCGGTACTTATTGGTGATTATTACTGTTTTGTATGGAAGCATCTGTTGTTGCTTGTTTCTTGATTACTTAATTGTATGTTAGGAACGTATGATAGACACTGTTGAAACTGGACAACTACTGATGCTTGTTGTAACATCCAAGTTACCAAAAACAGTACACGTCATAAAATTTCATTTCATTAAGTAATAAATATTACTAATTGTTTGATACCACAGGTCCATCTGCCTGAATTCTTAATTACAACAATATATTAAAGATTAATGGTGGTCTAAACTAGCTTCTAAATCTTCAATCAGAGTGCGGAAGACTGAACAAGCTACCCGAGACCGCATCATCTTTTCAAAATAGGCGTCATCAAAAGTCCAAAAGTCTGCTATTCATCAAAGTCCAGATTCACTTAGCCTGGGACGAACTACCTGCTATGGTCTTGCCTTTATCAGCTTTTCCTGAAAAAGAGTTGTCATGACAGAGTAAGCTAACAATGCTTAGTGAGTAAACAGAGTTCCATTAGTTACCACACACATAAAACATACTATCAGCTCCTGTCGGCAAGTCACTACGTCAGAGACGTCAAAAAGGTTGGGAGACAACCCAGTCGGTATTCCCATGTGTAAGGCCGAAGCCCTACGGGAAGTGTATGGAAACAAGTCAAATAGGAAAGGAATCTGCAGAATTCCCTCCTGTGAATGGAGATCTCACATTCGGTCCTGTCGGATAATGCAGTATGCAGCGGCAAGTATATAAACAGTCAAGTAAGCAGTAAGCATGTACGTATTTACATAAAATGTAAAAGTGAACATGCAATCAAGGCAATTCAAGTGTCTAGCTTCAGTAATGTCAAAAGTACGTTTCTATGATACAATATAGTATTAAAGAAACATGCAGCAACAATCGAAAGTTTCCATACAGCCAATACATTCACCAATAAGTATCGAAATATATGCAAGTAATTAATGAAATCTGTCACTCACAGTGGTCCGTAGTCAGATAATGCTTAACGAATTAAGCGGTTCAGTTTACTCTGTCAAATCGACGGGTTCCTGCATTTCAGTTTCAAGTCTGGCATATTAATGTCAAGTCTGTGTCATAATCTATATAACCCTAGTTATATATTCAGGTTATTGTCAATTCTGGCTGTCGAGTCTGAGGTAGTTCCTATCGTCCCAAAGTGAGTCTATTCTTAACAGATTAATACGATACCTAATTACACATATATGTGGCCTTGAAACGAGGCCAATCATATTACTAGCTAGGTGAATCATGACATACGATTTCTAAGAGTTCATTCAGTGTCTGTTAATTTATTTGTGCATAAAAATAGTTTATGCATCTTGAACTTGTGAGTTTTATCATAATTACACAATACTTTCAATTTCCTTAGGTTGTTTAATAACTTAATCTGATTTAGAAATTAATCTTAGACTTGGAACAAGAACCAGATTTGAATTTTAGAGGGACAGATTCAAACCAATACACTCGAAGGCAATAGGTTCGAACCCAAAGCATAGATTCGAAGGCCCACAACAGATTTGAAGCATTTCTAGACTCGAAGGCATCCAATAGACTCGAACCTAATGCATAGATTCGAAGGCCAACAATAAATTCGAAATTTAGCATACATAGACTCAAATAGCAGCACTAGATTCGAAATACACCTATACATTCGAAGCATATCTCGAGTCTAGGGGGGAAAATAGATTCGAGGACCCTACATTCGACTCTAGGGGAAAACAGATTCGAATTCCACCCCCTTCGAGTCTACACTTAAAGCTCACGAGTTTGTTCATCAATTTCCAGGTTTTATCATCTAATTATGAACATAAGTGAGGGAAAAATAGTTACTAACCTTTGTCCAAGCTATATTCCTTCGACTATAGATGATTTCCAAGCAAAAACAAGTCCTAAACGGGAGCAAATCAGCTTCGAATGAAGGGGATATGAGCAAACTCGAATTTGCTCATCAGAACCGAACTAAAAATCAGAAAAAGGGGTCGATTTTACCTTAAATCCGGACGAAATCAGACATGCAATGGTAGATTCGAGTAGAGCTCGACGATCTCTAACCGATGGCGTATAAATCACGAGAATCCAACGGATCGTTTAGGAGAAATTCTAGAGAGAAGGTGAGGGTGTAGAGAGAGAGAGAGAGAGAGTTCTAGTTTTCCAAACCAAGGAAATGAGGAGGAGAGCTCTTATTTATAGGAAAATAGGGAAAAATCAGATTTTCTACTGAATTTCCGGAATTGACCAACTTTTATTCCTAACAATCTGGTTTGCTTTTCAGATGCAATTAATAGCAAAGGAGTTCTAGATTTGCTATAATTGTCTTTTAGTCACATTTTTATTCATTTTAGTCAGTTTCGTCATTTTTAGTCTTTAATTTGTCATTTAGCTGAATTTTAATTATCAACTTTATTTCAGCTAATTTTGGGGCAACTTTTCATAATTAATTATAACTTAATATAATTAACTATTTAAGATTCATGTTTTCGGTTAATTACTAGTATTTGGATAAAAATGCCTTATTATCCAAAGTCTGATGTTGTAATTTATATTTAATAAATTACGGGCTGTTACAATCTTCCCCCGTTAAATTGATTCCGTCCTCGGAATCGACTAAGACAGGAATAACTTCGGATACTTCTGCCTAATCTCGTCTTCTCGTTCCCAAGTTTGTGCAGATCCCTTATGGTATTTCCATTGAACTAACACCATTGGAATTTCCTTGTTGCGCAATTTCGAAACCTTATGATCGATTATACGCTCGGGCTCTTCTTCGTATCGCAACTGCTCATCAATTTGCACGTCTTTCCAAGGAATCACAGCTTCAGCGTCAGCTAAACACTTTCGAAGATTACTCACATGAAATACATCATGAATCCCAGTCATTTCGGCAGGCAGCTTTAATCTGTAGGCTTGCAATCCTATACGCTCGAGAATTTCAAAAGGACCCACAAATCGAGGGCTCAACTTCCCCCGTTTGCCGAACCTTACTATTCCTTTTCTTGGCGAGACTTTCAACAACACTTTATCTCCAACTTCAAACGCAATTGGTTTCCGTCTTCTATCATGATACTTCTTTTGTCTGTCTTGAGAGGTCTGAATCCGCTGTCGAATCAACTGTAGTTGGTCGTGTGCTTCCTGCAAAATCGCTGGTCCAGAGATCGGGCGTTCACCTGTTTCCCTCCAACAGGTTGGAGTTCGGCATCGACGTCCGTACAAAAGCTGATAGGGAGGCATACCAATAGTTGAGTGATAACTATTGTTATAAGCAAACTCCACAAACGGCAGGTGAGTATCCCAACTTCCACCGAGATCAATCACACAGGCACGTAACATATCTTCTAAGGTCAAAATCGTTCTCTCACTTTGCCCGTCAGTTTCAGGATGATAAGCGGTGCTCATCTTAAGTTCAGTACCTAGTCCATTCTGAAAAGCCTTCCAAAAACGAGAAGTAAATCTGCTGTCACGGTCCGATACTATAGACAATGGAACACCATGTCTAGTCACGATTTCTTTTACGTACAATTCAGCTAACCTTTCGAGGCGTTCATCTTCACGTATGGGTAGGAAATGGGCTGACTTAGTAAGTCGATCCACTATTACCCATATAGAGTCATGATTCCGCTTAGTCCTGGGCAGCTTCGTCACAAAGTCCATGGTTATGTGGTCCCACTTCCATTCCGGGATTGGCAATGGTTGTAGTTCCCCATACGGCTTCTGATGTTCAGATTTGACTTGTAAACAAGTCATGCAATTTTCTACATATCGTCCTATGTCCTTCTTCATTCCAGGCCACCAATAATCCGTTTTCAAATCTTGGTACATTTTAGTAGAACCCGGATGTACCGAAAATTTTGACATATGAGCCTCCGACAGAATTTGATCACGAATTCCTCCTAATCTAGGGACCCATATTCTATCCATGAACCGTCTAAGACCACGATTATCAAGGGTCAGCTGAGTCACATATGTAACCATACGTTCAGATTTCAAGTTCTCATCCCGAATAGCTTCGGTTTGAGCGGCAATAATCGACTCAGGCAAGGCAGACTCCAAAATAACAGAAGTCAAATCATAACATCGGGTATAATGGTCTTGTCCGGTTTTGTGGCTTAGGGCATCTGCTACAATGTTTGCTTTACCTGGATGGTAAAGGATCTCACAGTCATAGTCTTTAATCAATTCCATAGATCGCCTTTGTCGCATATTCAGCTCTTTCTGGTCAAATATATACTTCAGACTTTTGTGATCGGTATATAACTTGCATCTAGTCCCATACAGATAATGCCGCCAAATCTTCAGTGCAAAAGTCACGGCTGCAAGCTCCAAGTCATGCGTCGGGTAATTCTTTTCATGCGACTTTAGCTGCCTTGATGCGTAGGCAATTACTTTATCCCTTTGCATCAGCACACAGCCTAATCCCATCTTAGAAGCATCACTATAGACTACAAAATCATCATTACCCTCAGGTAAGGCCAGAATCGGTGCTTCAATTAGCTTATGTTTCAGAGTCTCAAAAGCTCGATCTTGAGATTCATTCCATTCAAACTTAGCTTCTTTCTTCGTCAGACTGGTTAAAGGCACCGCAATCTTGGAGAAATCACGGATAAATCTTCTGTAATAGCCCGCTAAACCCAAGAAACTCCAAACTTCAGATACGTTTTTCGGCGCTTCCCACTTCTGAACCGCAGCAACCTTTGATGGATCTACGGCTATTCCCTCACCCGAGACAATATGTCCTAAAAATTGCACCTGGCGTAACCAGAATTCACATTTGGAGAATTTTGCATAGAGTCGCTCATTTCGTAACAATTCTAGCAATTCTCGCAAATGCATCGCATGATCAGATTCAGACTTGGAGTAAATCAAGATGTCATCAATGAAGACTATCACTGATTTATCCAGCATTGGTCTACATACCCTATTCATGAGGTCCATAAATGCGGCCGGGGCATTTGTGAGACCGAACGGCATTACTAGAAACTCAAAATGGCCGTAACGAGTACGAAATGCAGTCTTCGGTACGCCAGACTCAAATACTTTGAGTTGATGATATCCAGATCGGAGATCAATCTTTGAAAAATAACTAGCCCCTTGCAGTTGATCAAACAAGTCATCAATTCTAGGCAGAGGGTATCGGTTCTTAATAGTTACCTTATTTAACTCCCGATAATCGATACACATGCGAAAGGTACCATCCTTCTTCTTAACAAAAAGAACCGGAGCACCCCAAGGAGAAGTACTCGGACGAATAAACCCTTTTTCCAATAATTCCTGCAACTGACTCATCATTTCCTTCATTTCATTCGGAGCAAGACGGTAAGGGGCTTTTGCGATAGGAGCAGCACCCGGTACAAGGTCAATATGGAATTCGATTTGACGATCTGGTGGCAAACCAGAGATGTCATCCGGGAATACGTCAGGGAAATCTCGAACTACAGGTACATCAGACACGGTATTTTTAACTTCTTTAGCATCTATGGCATAGGCTAAATAGGCGGAACAACCTTTGGTTAGGCACTTTCGGGCTTTCATTACAGAGATGAGACCTAAATTTCGAGTCTTTCTATCGCCATAAACATAACGTTCACTTCCTTCGGGGGTTCTAATTCTAATTATCCTTTTAGCACAAAGGATTTCAGCATTATTCGTCATAAGCCAGTCCATTCCTATAATACATCGAATTCTCTAATCCACATCGGTATCAGGTCAACGTCCGAGGAGAGGTCATCAATCACTAGCTTACAGGAACGAAAGACTCTATTCACAGTCACAAAATTCGAGCTAGCAGTTTCTATGTCTATGGGTGCAGGTAACATCACAGGGGCAAAATCAAACTGTTTAGCAAACTTTTCAGACACATACGACAGATTAGAGCTAGAGTCAAATAAGATTAAGGCAGGCATATCATTAACAAGAAATGTACCCGTGACGACGTCAGCAGTCTCTTTTGCCTCTTCGGCTGTCATCTGGAAAGATCTTGGCTGATTCGTCGGGGCAGAAGAACCTTTGACTGATTGCTGAGGTGAAGATGCAGGTGGAGGAACAAATCGAGGTCATGTACAGTCTTTAGCATGGTGCCCCAACGTAATGCAGTTTCGACAAGCCTCACTGCGCCTGGGACATTCTGACCTATCGTGACCGCTCTGTCTACAGCAGTAACATTTAACGAACGCAGGATCGCATTTCCCCTCATGAATTTGCTTGCAGCGAGGACAAGCAGGCTTTGGCGTCGAGGTCACAGCATACGACTTAGCTTTCTTGGAAGACTGCTTATCTCCCTTCTTCGAACTTTCACTCTTCTTTCCCGCTCTCTCAGATTTTTCCTTCTTATTAGATTTAGCAATAAAAGGACATGCTCGCTCAGGATAGATTTCAAGTTCACCTACCCTAGCAATTTCAACCGCTTCGATATAACTTCTCGGTCTGCCGGACTTTACAAACTTCCGTATTTCTCGATCCAGACCATCCACAAACAAATCCCTTCGCCTTTCGTCAGTATCAACAGGGTGATCAGATAATAGCGAGAGCCTGGTAAATTCCAGCTCATGGTCCGTCACGGATCTTGTACCTTGCTGAAAAGATAGCAGGGTTTTCTCCATTTGGCGCTTAACATCCTGGGGGCAGTATTTCTCCTTCAGATGAATCTTGAATTGATCCCAAGTAATGGATTTCTCCATTGCTTCAGACATTGGATTTGTGATAGACTTCCACCAACGGCCGGCTCCATCTTCCAACATTCCCGTTGCAAACGTCACCTTGTCTTTTTCACCACACTTGGAGAGTTTAAACGCTTTCTCCACATTCGCGACCCAGTCCATAGCTTTAACAGGATCAGATAACCCCGCAAACGTACGAGCTCCACACTTCTTGAAATCAACAAACGTACACTCACGTCCTACCTTAACGTGATGGTCAGAGGAATCAGTCTCACTGTCATCAGAGGGCTCCTGTCTATGTTTCCTCTTCCGATCCTTTTTGGGCTTCGCCAACATCTCTTCCCTATATTTCAACTCTAGCTCCTGTAACTTAAGTTCTCTTAACCTAAGTTCTTCTTCACGGCGCGTAAAGTCAATTTCTCGCTGGTCTTCCTCACCAGATCGCATCACCGCTTTACCCTTAGTCAGCAAGTCCTTAATCTCCTTAAATCGGTCTTCAACTGCCATATCAGTCTGTAATCGATTCCTATCCATCATAAGCTGCATCTGCCTACGGTTATCCTCATTCAACTTATGAACGAGGTCAATCAATTGAGCCTGCTGAGGAGGCACAGGGGTGGCAGTACTGCTTGAATCATTAGCAGTATTTTCAGGGTCAGTGCCTAAGTCCTCTACATGAACAGATTCTTTGTGTTGATCAGCTGCAGCATCAGCAGCTTTACCAACAGTCGAGGTACCAGCAACATTTGGATTCTTATCAGCCATTGGCTGAAAATATATAAGGGAAATAACTATTATTTCCTAATTCAAATAAGCACGATTCGAGTCATAATTCCTACGTCAGATAATCACATCTAAATTCATAGATATGAAGGCAGTCAGTCAGGCTCACAAAGTCAAGTCAAAGTCAAGTCAGTATCAAGCAGTCAATCCCTCCCCCATCCTATCAGTCATCATTTGCCTATCTTAGGTCAAGTTGTGTGGGTAGTCCTTTACTAATTAGGTTACCCTAGGCCTCGGTGACTTGTTCGGGAATTCAGAGTCACATATGTAACATCCAAGTTACCGCAAACAGTACACGTCATAAAATTTCATTTCATTAAGTAATAAATATTACTAATTGTTTGATACCACAGGTCCATCTGCCTGATTACTAAATTACAACAATACATATTTAAAGATCAAATGGTGGTCTAAACTAGCTTCTAAATCTTCAATCAGAGTGCGGAAGACTGAACAAGCTACCCGAGACCGCATCATCTTTTCAAAATAGGCGTCAGCAAAAGTCCAAAAGTCTGCTATTCATCAAATGTCCAGAATCACTTAGCCTGGGACGAACTACCTGCTATGGTCTTGCCTTTATCAACTTTTCCTGAAAAAGAGTTGTCATGACAGAGTAAGCTAACATTGCTTAGTGAGTTAACAGAGTTCCATTAGTTACCACACACATATAACATACTATCAGTTCCTGTCGGCAATACGTCAGAGACGGCAAAAAGGTTGGGAGACAACCCAGTTTGTATTCCCCTGTGTAAGGCCGAAGCCCTACGGGAAATGTATGGAAACAAGTCAAATAGGAAAGGAATCTGCAGAATTCCCTCCTGTGAATGGAGATCTCACATTCGGTCCTGTCGGATAATGCAGTATGCAGCGGCAAGTATATCAACAGTCAAGTAAGCAGTAAGCATGTTAAGTATTTACATAAAATGTAAAAGTGAACATGCAATCAAGGCAATTCAAGTGTCTAGCTTCAGTAATGTCAAAAGTACGTTTCTATGATACAATATAGTATTAAAGAAACATGCAGCAACAATCGGAAGTTTCCATACAGTCAATACATTCACCAATAAGTATCGAAATATATGCAAGTAATTAATGAAATCTGTCACTCACAGTGGTCCGTAGTCAGATAATGCTTAACGAATTAAGCGGTTCAGTTTACTCTGTCAAATCGACGGGTTCCTGCATTTCAGTTTCAAGTCTGGCATATTAATGTCAAGTCTGTGACATAATCTATATAACCCTAGTTACATATTCAGGTTATTGTCAATTCTGGCTGTCGAGTCTGAGGTAGTTCCTATCGTCCCAAGGTGAGTCTATTCTTATCAAATTAATACGATTCATCTAATTACATATGTGTGGCCTTGAAATAAAGCCAATCATATTACTAGCTAGGTGCATCATGACATACGATTTCTAAGAGTTCATTCAGTGTCTGTTAATTCATTTGTGCATAAAATAGATGTGCAACTAGAATTTGTGAGTTTTATCATAATCATATTATACTTTTAATTACAATAGGTTGATTTATCACTTAATCTGATTTTAGGAATTTAACTTTGGCTTGGAACTAAATTAGATTCGAATATAGCCAATTTGAATTTATGGAGACAGATTCGAATAGCCTTAATTCAAGTCTATGAAGATAGGTTCGAAACACACCTATTCGAGTCTAAGGAGTTAGATTCGAAACACACTCATTCAAGTTTAAGGGATTAGATTCGAAGCACACCCATTTCGAGTCTATGGGATTAGATTCGAAGCACACCCATTTCGAGTCTATGGGATTAGATTCGAAGACAACCATTTCGATTCTAGAGGGAAATAGATTCGAAATCAGCCTTTTCGAATCTATACATGAATTTCTCGAATTTGTTCTTCTCGTTCATCGTTTTTCCAGGTTTTATCAACTTAAACATGAACATAAATGAGGGAGAAATAGTTACTAACCTTCGTCCAAGCTATATCCTTCGACTATAGAGTTTTCGAAGCCAAAACAGGTCCTAAACGAGGGCAAATCAGCTTCGAATGAATAGAATTTGAGCAAAATCGAGTTTGCTCTTTCAAAACCGAACCAAAAGACAGAAAAAGGGTCGAATTTACCTCAAATCGGAACCAAATCGAACATGCAATGACAGAATATTGTAGAGCTTGACGATCTCTATCCGTTGACGTATAAATCACGAGAATCCGACGGTTCGTTTAGGAGAAATTCTAGAGAGAAGTCAGATTGTAGAGAGAGAGAGAGAGAGTTCTAGTTTTCCAAACCAAGGGAATGAGGAGGTGATGCTCTATTTATAGAAAATAGAGAGAAAAATCAGATTTTCTACTGAATTTCCGGAATTGACCAACTTTTATTCCCAACACTCCGATTTGCATTTCAGATGCAAATAATAGCAAAGAAGTTCTAGATTTGCTATAATTGTCTTTTAGTCATATTTTTATTCATTTTAGTCCGTTCCGTCATTTTCAGTCTTAAATTTGTCAAGTAGCTGAATTTTAATTATTAACTTTATTTCAGCTAATTTGGGGTAACTTTTCATAATTAATTATAACTTAAAATAATTAACTATTTGAGATTCATGATTTCGGTTAATTACTAATAATTGGATAAAATTGCTTTATTATCCAAAGTCTGATGCTGTAATTTATATTTAATAAATTACGGGCTGTTACAATCTTCCCCTGTTAAATTGATTCCGTCCTCGGAATCGACTAAAACAGGAATAATTTCGGATACTTCTGCCTAATCTCGTCTTCTCGTTCCCAAGTTTGCGCAGATCCCTTATGGTATTTCCATTGAACTAACACCATTGGAATTTCCTTGTTGCGCAATTTCGAAACCTTATGATCGATTATACGCTCGGGCTCTTCTTCGTATCGCAATTGCTCATAAATTTGCACGTCTTTCCAAGGAATCACAGCTTCAGCGTCAGCTAAACACTTTCGAAGATTACTCACATGAAATACATCATGAATCCCAGTCATTTCGGCAGGCAGCTTTAATCTGTAGGCTTGCAATCCTATACGCTCGAGAATTTCAAAAGGACCCACAAATCGAGGGCTCAACTTCCCCCGTTTGCCGAACCTTACTATTCCTTTTCTTGGCGAGACTTTCAACAACACTTTATCTCCAACTTCAAACGCAATTGGTTTCCGTCTTCTATCATGATACTTCTTTTGTCTGTCTTGAGAGGTCTGAATTCGCTGTCGAATCAACTGTAGTTGGTCGTGTGCTTCCTGCAAAATCGCTGGTCCAGAGATCGGGCGTTCACCTGTTTCCCTCCAACAGGTTGGAGTTCGGCATCGACGTCCGTACAAAAGCTGATAGGGAGGCATACCAATAGTTGAGTGATAACTTGATGGAGGATCATCAAACCATTCCAAAGATGTCATGGAAATACGTGAAGGCCCAATGACAAGAGGACGAGCAAAGAAGATCAAAGAAGTTTTTACGAGCTTAGTTGTTGATATCCAAGAGTCTGCATGCAAAGACGATGCTCAACCGCAAGTGATGAAGCATGTTACTAGACTTGAAACATTGGATCCTAATATGGAAGCATAAAAGCCCAAAAGTTGCATTTTCTTGGGTCTTTGAGATATTATGGGCTAGTACTAAGCCCAAGTGGTAGAATGGATGTATTTTGAAGTCCATTAGAAGTTTATTTGAGTCCAATAAAGGCCTAGAAATGCCTAATCCGTTTTTTTTGTTTAAGAGTTCTAGAATTATCTACCAATTGAAGACAAAATGTCAAGAGTCATGGATTAAAGTCCCTTCTTTAATCCATTGAATTTAATTAGTGTCTTTTGAGTTGGTTTTTGAAGCCTATAAATAGATGGCTTCCTATGTACTTTCAAATCAATTCACTTGAGAAATATATATCTTTCTTTAGAGTTTTACTCATCTTTGTGAGCTTTGTTCTTTGTTGGAGAGTTCATAGTTCAAGAACTTATCAAGATTTTGAGCACATTCTTGTGGCGTTCTCATATTCCTTTGGTTCTTAGTGCTTATAACTAACGGGTCAAGGACTTGCTCTAGGCGTGTTGGAGTCTCAATTATCGAGTACTTTGACGCCTATCCTATCCTATACGAAGGTTCCAAGTTACATTTAACTTGCGGGTCAACGTTTCGTATTTTGGTATCAGAGCTACAAAGGTTCGATTCTTATGTTGTTTTTACATTTTGATCTTATCATTGTGTTTGTCTATCTTTCTCATCATCTTATCTTTTACATTTTTCTAGTTTTGTCATATTAAAAAAAAAGTCACGTTGTTCAACAAAAAAAAGAGCAAAAAAAAAAAAAGAAGAGCGAAATAAAGCATAAAAAAAAGTGCAACAAAAGAAAGCATTAGAGAAAAATGTTGCAAAAAAAAAAAAGAAATTAAATAAAAGAACACGTGTGCTTGAAAATCAATAATTTATCTTCTATATCATTTTTTGTTCCAACTTCTTCTCATTGGTTAGTACTTTGTTTCTCCTCACCTTACTATTTTTTTTTGTTTATCCCATCTTCCTTAAAAGTTCTAAACTCGTTGGTATCAAATTAAGTTCTAAAGGATTTTCTTGAACACTTTCAGTTTCGTGCTCTAATTTGATTTGTACTTTTACCAATTGAGCTCCACAAGGAATAGAGAGGTAGAAGGCATTGAGTTGTGAGAACACTTGAGGGTAAAAGCCGATTATTTTTTTGTGTGAGACACGAGCGTTGAGTGACATATCTTGAGTGAAACACGTAAGGGAGTGAGGAGAGGAAATATTTTTTTTACTCTTGTTTTTACAGATTAAAAGATGGAAGATAATCAACCCCTCCTTAAGCTCTCATGGCTGAAATGCGACGTTTAATGACAGACGAGTTTAATCAAATCCATGAAAGAATGGATAGATTGGAGGCACGTGGACCTCATGCTCCACCACCATCACAAGTTTCTGATGAAAATCATGAAGATGACGCTCGAAGTGATGAATGGGATAGAGAAGGAGGCATAGAAGAAACCACGGTGCTAATAGAGGACTCAACAACATTAAGATGAAAATTCCACAATTTCAAGGAAAGAGTGATCCAGAAGCGTATTTGGACTGGGAAAAAAAGGTTGAACTGATTTTTGCATGTAATAATTATCGCGAGGATCAAAAGGTGAAAGTAGCAGCAATTGAATTCACAGATTACGCTATAGTATGGTGGGATCAATTAGTCACCAACCAAAGAAGAAATGGAGAAAGGCCTATTTCTACATGGGTTGAAATGAAGGTTGTTATGCGTAAAAGGTTTGTTCCCTCTCACTATTTTCGAGACTTGTATCGCAAATTACAATCTTTGAATCAGGGAGCAAAGTCTGTGGATGATTATTACAAAGAGATGGAGATTGCCATGATTAGAGCAAATATTGAAGAAGATAGGGAAGCAACAATGGCAAGATTCTTGAGTGGCTTGAATCAAGATATGTCTAATGTCGTGGAGTTGCAATATTGTTTAGACCTTGAAGAGATGGTTCATACGGCCATGAAAGTTGAAAGACAATTGAGGAGAAGAAATAGTTTTTCTAAGGGAAGTACGTCCAACTCTCAATATTCTCATAGGCCAAAAGGGGAGACATCTAAAGGTACCTTTTCTACACCTTTAAAGAACCAAGATGATGCCACAAAAGGTAGGGAAATGGGCAAAGGCAAAGGTATCGTTTCTACCCCTACACGAACTCGTGAAATTAAATGTTTTCGTTGTCTAGGTGTGGGGCACATTGCTTCACAATGCCCAAACAAAAAAGTTATGCTTCTTCATGAAAGTGGTGAAATAGAGTCTGAAAATGAAAATGAGGATGTTTCGGATGATGAAGAGGACTTGGAGCAAACCGAGGCAGAAAGCGGAGGGCTCTTGGTGGTCAAGAAAGTTTTAAACATACAAGCCAAGGTGGAAGACACACAACAACGAGAAAATATCTTCCATACGCGATGTTTGGTGCAAGGTAAAGTATGTAGCCTCATTATTGATGGTGGGAGTTGTACCAATGTTGTGAGTAACGAGGTAATTGAGAAGCTGAATTTGCGCACGTTGAAGCATCCACACCCATATAAGCTTCAATGGTTGAATGAATGTGGCGAAGTGAAGGTGACTAAACAGGCCTTGATCACATTTTCCATCGGAAAGTACAAAGACGAAGTGATGTGTGACGTGGTTCCAATGCAAGTAAGTCATATACTACTTGGTAGACCTTGGCAATTTGATAGGAAAGTTATCTATGATGGCTTTCTTAATCAATATATGCTTAAAGATCATGAAAAGAAAGTAGTTCTTGTCTCCCTAACCCCACAACAAGTGCAGGAGGACCAAATTAAAATGATCACTTCAAGGCGAGCTTGGGAGGATGAGAGGAAAAATAATGAGTGCAAAGAGAAAAAAATGAGCAGTAAAAATAAAGCAAAGAGTGTTGAGGGTGAGAAAAGTGAGACAAATGATGATGAAAAAAGAGAGTGTGTCAAGAAGAATTTCTTTGCAAAAACGAGTGAAGTTAAGAGAGCGATTGACGAAAAAAAAAGAGTGATAGTGTTGGTATTCAAGGAAGCTTGTACATATGCTGAAAAACTAACCAACAATCCGCCAAGTTTTGTTGTGAATATTTTGCAGGAATACCAAGATGTCTTCCCAAAGGAAGAACCAAGTGGTTTACCACCTTTACGAGGGATCGAGCATCGCATTGATTTCATTCCAGGGGCTGCTCTACCAAACCGTCCAGCCTATAGAGCTAATCCCGAGGAGACACGAGAAATCCAAAGGCAAGTGGAGGATTTGCTTTCAAGAGGAAGAATTCGAGAATCCATGAGTCCATGTGTTGTACCGGTCATTGTGGTACCCAAGAAGTCAGGTGAATGGAGAATGTGTATGGACTGTAGAGCCATCAACAAAATAACGGTAAAGTATCGCTACCCTATTCCAAGGTTAGATGATATGTTGGATGAGTTGCATGGTGCTAAGATCTTCTCAAAAATTGATTTGAAAAGTGGCTATCATCAAATTCGAATTAATGAAGGTGATGAATGGAAAACAGCTTTTAAAACAAAGTTTGGTTTGTATGAGTGGTTAGTTATGCCCTTTGGACTAACTAATGCTCCGAGTACATTCATGAGGTTAATGAATCATGTTTTTCGAGAGTACATTGGTAAGTTTGTCGTGGTCTATTTTGATGATATCCTGATTTATAGCATTAATGTTGAAGTTCACTTGGAACATTTGCGTATTGTTTTGGAAACTTTAAGAAAAGAGTCATTATTTGCTAACTTAAAGAAGTGCACATTTTGCATGGATAAGGTTGTTTTTCTTGGTTTTGTTGTAAGTGGCCAGGGAATTGAGGTGGATGACGAGAAGGTCAAGGCAATCAAAGAATGGCCAACTCCAACAACAGTGTCCCAAGTTAGAAGCTTCCATGGGCTTGCAAGTTTCTATCGAAGGTTTGTTCGTGACTTCAGTACCATAGCTGCCCCCCTTAATGAGCTTGTGAAGAAGGAAGTTAGTTTTCATTGGGGAGAAAGGCAAGAAGCTGCATTCAATTTACTGAAAGAAAGGTTGACATCTACTCCTATTCTTGCATTGCCTAATTTTAATAAAATGTTTGAACTTGAGTGTGATGCATCCGGGGTGGGTATTGGGGCTGTTTTGATTCAAGAAGGTAGACCAATTGCATATTTTAGTGAAAAATTAAAGGGGGCTCACTTGAATTATTCCACTTATGAAAAAGAGCTTTATGCATTGGTTAGATCTTTGCAAACATGGCAGCATTACTTAAGGCCTAAGGAATTTGTGGTTCATACGGATCATGAGTCTCTTAAGTACCTTAAGGGGCAAGCTAATTTGAGTAGGAGGCATATCAAATGGGTTGAATTCATTGAGTCATTTCCTTATGTGATCAAATACAAAAAGGGTAAAGAAAACATTGTGGCTGATGCATTGTCTAGACGTCATACTCTTATCACCACATTAAGTTCTAAGCTTCTTGGGTTTGGATCACTTAAAGAAATGTACAAAGATGATTCTGAATTTTCTTCCTTATACGCTGCTTGTGAACATGCTTCATTTGATAAGTTTTATAGGCATGATGGTTATTTGTTTAAAGAAAACAAGTTATGCATTCCAAAGTGTTCTATACGGGAGCTATTTGTACGTGAGGCTCATGGTGGAGGGTTGATGGGCCATTTTGGTGTCCAGAAGACATTGGATATTTTGAAGGAACATTTCTATTGGCCTAAGATGAGAGAAGATGTTATGAAGATCTGTGAAAAATGTGTGCCATGTAAACAAGCCAAGTCAAAATCCAAGCCTCATGGTTTGTATATGCCACTGCCAATTCCTCAGCAACCATGGGTTGACATCTCCATGGACTTTGTGATTGGGTTGCCTAGAACAAAGAATGGTCATGATTCTGTGTTTGTGGTGGTTGATCGATTCTCTAAGATGGCACACTTCATTGCGTGTAAGAAGACTGACGATGCTTCACATGTTGCAGACTTGTTTTTCAAAGAGATTGTTCGTTTGCATGGTGTGCCGCGGACCATAGTAAGTGATAGGGATGTCAAGTTTCTGAGTCATTTCTGGCGTGTTCTTTGGAGTAAGTTGGGTACCAAACTTTTGTTTTCTACCACAAGTCACCCCCAAACCGATGGGCAAACAGAAGTGGTTAATCGAACCTTGTCCCAATTACTTCGAGTGATTATTCCGAAGAACTTGAGAACTTGGGAGAATTGTTTGCCTTTTGCAGAGTTTGCTTACAACAGGAGTGTTCATTCTGCTACTAAATTTTCTCCTTTTGAAGTTGTTTACGGATTCAATCCATTGAGTCCTCTTGACCTTGTTCCTCTTCCCATCGAAGAACGATCCAGTTTAGATGGAAAGCGGAAGGCAGAATTCGTGAAGCAATTACACGAAAAGGTAAGACTCAATATTGAGAAAAGGACAGAACAATACACAAAACAAGCAAACAAAGGCAGGAAAAAAGATAGTGTTTGAAGCTGGAGATTGGGTATGGCTGCACTTGAGAAAAGATAGATTTCCAACCAAACGAAGATCCAAATTGCAACCTAGAGGAGATGGACCATTTCAAGTGCTCGAAAGGATCAACGACAATGCTTACAAGCTAGATCTTCCAGGTGAGTATCAAGTTAGTTCAACATTCAATGTATCTGACTTGTCTCCTTTTGATGTAGGTGATGATTCGTGGACGAATCCTTTTCAAGGGGGAGAGAATGATGGAGGATCATCAAACCATTCCAAAGATGTCATGGAAATACATGAAGGCCCAATGACAAGAGGACGAGCAAAGAAGATCAAAGAAGTTTTTACGAGCTTAGTTGTTGATATCCAAGAGTCTGCATGCAAAGACGATGCTCAACCGCAAGTGATGAAGCATGTTACTAGACTTGAAACATTGGATCCTAATATGGAAGCATAAAAGCCCAAAAGTTGCATTTTCTTGGGTCTTTGAGATATTATGGGCTAGTACTAAGCCCAAGTGGTAGAATGGATGTATTTTGAAGTCCATTAGAAGTTTATTTGAGTCCAATAAAGGCCTAGAAATGCCTAATCCGTTTTTTTTTTGTTTAAGAGTTCTAGAATTATCTACCAATTGAAGACAAAATGTCAAGAGTCATGGATTAAAGTCCCTTCTTTAATCCATTGAATTTAATTAGTGTCTTTTGAGTTGGTTTTTGAAGCCTATAAATAGATGGCTTCCTATGTACTTTCAAATCAATTCACTTGAGAAATATATATCTTTCTTTAGAGTTTTACTCATCTTTGTGAGCTTTGTTCTTTGTCGGAGAGTTCATAGTTCAAGAACTTATCAAGATTGTGAGCACATTCTTGTGGCGTTCTCGTATTCCTTTGGTTCTTAGTTCTTATAACTAACGGGTCAAGGACTTCCTCTAGGCGTGTTGGAGTCCCAATTATCGGGTACTTTGACGCCTATCCTATCCTATACGAAGGTTCCAAGTTACATTTAACTTGCGGGTCAACGTTTCGTATCATAACTATTGTTATAAGCAAACTCCACAAATGGCAGGTGAGTATCCCAACTTCCACCGAGATCAATCACACAGGCACGTAACATATCTTCTAAGGTCAAAATCGTTCTCTCACTTTGCCCGTCAGTTTCTGGATGATAAGCGGTGCTCATCTTAAGTTTAGTTCCTAATCCATTCTGAAAAGCCTTCCAAAAACGAGAAGTAAATCTACTGTCACGGTCCGATACTATAGACAATGGCACACCATGTCTAGTCACGATTTCCTTTACGTACAATTCAGCTAACTTTTCGAGGCGTTCATCTTCACGTATGGGTAGGAAATGGGCTGACTTAGTAACTCGATCCACTATTACCCATATAGAGTCATGATTCCGCTTAGTCCTGGGCAGCTTCGTCACAAAGTCCATGGTTATGTGGTCCCACTTCCATTCCGGGATTGGCAATGGTTGTAGTTCCCCATACGACTTCTGATGTTCCGATTTGACTTGTAAACAAGTCAGGCAATTTTCTACATATCGTCCTACGTCCTTCTTCATTCCAGGCCACCAATATTACGTTTTCAAATCTTGGTACATTTTAGTAGAACCAGGATGTACCGAAAATTTCGACATATGAGCTTCCGACAGAATTTGATCACGAATTCCTCCTAATCTAGGGACCCATATTCTATTCATGAACCGTCTAAGACCACGATTATCAAGGGTCAGCTTGGTCACATAAGTAACCACACGTTCAGATTTCAAGTTCTCATCTCGAATGGCTTCGGTTTGAGCGGCAATAATCGACTCAGGCAAGGCAGACTCCAAAACAACAGAAGTCAAAGCATAACATCGGGTATAATGGTCTTGTCCGGTTTTGCGGCTTAGGGCATCTGCTACAATGTTTGCTTTACCTGGATGGTAAAGGATCTCACAGTCATAGTCTTTAATCAATTCCATAGATCGCCTTTGTCACATATTCAGCTCTTTTTGGTCAAATATATACTTCAGACTCTTGTGATCCGTATATAATTTACACCTGGTCCCGTACAGATAATGCCGCCAAATCTTTAATGCAAAAGTCACGGCTGCAAGCTCCAAGTCATGCGTCGGGTAATTCTTCTCATGCGTCTTTAGCTGCCTTGATGCGTAGGCAATTACTTTATCCCTTTGCATCAGCACACAGCCTAATCCCATCTTAGAAGCATCACTATAGACTACAAAATCATCATTACCCTCAGGTAAGGCCAGAATCGGCGCTTCTACTAGCTTACGTTTCAGAGTCTCAAAGGCTCGATCTTGAGATTCATTCCATTCAAACTTAGCTTCTTTCTTCGTCAGACTGGTTAAAGGCACCGCAATCTTGGAGAAATCACGGATAAATCTTCTGTAATAGCCCGCTAAACCCAAGAAACTTCGAACTTCAGATACGCTTTTCGGCGCTTCCCACTTCTGAACCGCATCAACCTTTGATGGATCTACGGCTATTCCCTCACCGGAGACAATATGTCCTAAAAACTGCACCTGGCGTAACCAAAATTCACATTTGGAGAATTTTGCGTAGAGTCGCTCCTTTCGTAACAATTCTAGCAATTCTCGCAAATGCATCGCATGATCAGATTCAGACTTAGAGTAAATCAAGATGTCATCAATGAAGACTATCACTGATTTATCCAGCATTGGTCTACATACTCTATTCATAAGGTCCATAAATGCGGCCGGGGCATTTGTGAGACCGAACGGCATTACTAGAAACTCAAAATGGCCGTAACGAGTACGAAATGCAGTCTTCGGTACGTCAGACTCAAATACTTTGAGTTGATGATATCCAGATCGGAGATCAATCTTTGAAAAATAACTAGCCCCTTGCAGTTGATCAAACAAGTCATCAATTCTAGGCAGAGGGTATCGGTTCTTAATAGTTACCTTATTTAACTCCCGATAATCGATACACATGCGAAAGGTACCATCCTTCTTCTTAACAAAAAGAACCGGAGCACCCCAAGGAGAAGTACTCGGACGAATAAACCCTTTTTCCAATAATTCCTGCAACTGACTCATCATTTCCTTCATTTCATTCGGAGCAAGTCGGTAAGGGGCTTTTGCGATAGGAGCAGCACCCGGTACAAGGTCAATATGGAATTCGATTTGACGATCTGGTGGCAAACCAGAGATGTCATCCGGGAATACGTCAGGGAAATCTCGAACTACAGGTACATCAGACACGGTATTTTTAACTTCTTTAGCATCTATGGCATAGGCTAAATAGGCGGAACAACCTTTGGTTAGGCACTTTCGGGCTTTCATTACAGAGATGAGACCTAAATTTCGAGTCTTTCTATCGCCATAAACATAACGTTCACCTCCTTCGGGGGTTCTAATTCTAATTATCCTTTTAGCACAAAGGATTTCAGCATTATTCGTCATAAGCCAGTCCATTCCTATAATAACATCGAATTCTCTAATCCACATCGGTATCAGGTCAACGTCCGAGGAGAGGTCATCAATCACTAGCTTACAGGAACGAAAGACTCTATTCACAGTCACAAAATTCGAGCTAGCAGTTTCTATGTCTAAGGGTGCAGGTAACATTACAGGGGCAAAATCAAACTGTTTAGCAAACTTTTCAGACGCATATGACAGATTAGAGCCAGAGTCAAACAAGATTAAGGCAGGCATAGTGTTAACAAGAAATGTACCCATGACGACATCAGCAGTTTCTTTTGCCTCTTCGGCTGTCATCTGGAAAGATCTTGGTTGATTCCTCGGAGCAGAAGAACCTTTGACTGATTGCTGAGGTGAAGATGCAGGCGGAGGAACAAATCAAGGCCGGGTACAGTCTTTAGCATGGTGCCCCAACGTAATGCAGTTTCGGCAAGCCTCACTGCGGCTGGGACATTCTGACCTATCATGACCATTCTGCCTACAGCAATAGCACTTAACGAACGCAGGATCGCACTTTCCTTCATGAATCTGCTTGCAGCGAGGACAAGCAGACCTTGGCGTAGAGGTCACAACATAAGATTTAGGTGCTGTTTGATTGCATAAGAGGTTAATTGTCTGATGTCTGATTCCACTTCTGATTGATGAGAGGTGGTCCTGATAAGATACTAAGATCTGATAAGAGAATTCAATAAGTCTGTTTGTTTTATAAATTATCTGATCCTGTTATTTTTATTAATTTTACATATTAATTCCCAAAACCAAATAGATATCATTGATTAAAGTCAAATATCAAGTAAGAATAATATCATTGAATCAAAGTGATCTATGTAAACATTTAATATCATTCAAATAACATTAGCAAGATTTAAGTAAAAAACCAAATCAAGTTTATAAGTTATAATCAAGTAACATAAATGCATTCAATAAACATATAACCAACATGGTTTCAAGAATCAAATAACAATTAAAGTTTATAAGTTATAATCAAGTTTATAAGGTTATGTTTATTAACTTCCAAATAACTTAAGTTTATAAGTTATATAGATATGTTATTGAAAAATAATAAATTTTATCAAAAAGTGTTGGAATATTTCTCGTTATAATAAATATGGTAAGAGGTAGGGTAGGGGTGAGGTAGGTTGAGGGTGGGGTAAATAGGGTAGGGTAATGGTGTAGGGGTAGGGTGGGTAGGTTGAGGGGTAAGGTGGGTGGGGATGGGTAGATTTGAGGGATACGGTATGGGTGAGGTGGGTAGGTTTGAGGGGTAGGGGTAGGAAGAGATAGGGGTAGGGTGGGGTGGGATAAGGAGGGGTGAGGTGGGGTGGGTAGGTTTGACGGGTTAGTGTAGTGGTGGGGTAGAGTGGGATAGGGTAAGTATGGGAGTGGGGTGGGTAGGGTTAAGGGTGGAGATGGAGACGGGGTGGTATAAGTAAGTTAAGGGTATTAGGGTAGGGTGAGATTAGGTGGTTGAGGGTAGGGTATGTTTAGGGTGGGGTGGGGTAGGATAGGGTAGGGTAGGGTAGGGTAGGGTAGGGGTAGGGTGAGTGAGGTAAGGTATGGGGTAAAGGTAAGGGTGGGGTGGGGTGGGGTAGGGTAGGGTAGGGGTAGGGGTAGGGAGTTTAGGATAGGGTAGGGTAGGGGTAGGGTGGGTGAGGTAAGGTATGTGGTAAAGGTATGGGTGGGGTGGGGTTTCAGCAAGGAGAAGAGAGGGTTTTGTTTTTTTTTAGAGGGTTTTGATAAGAGGTGATGAGAGGAAAAAAAAATCTTATCATGGTAAGACAAAATAAGAGGATTTTGCCTCTTATGTATTATGCAAATCAAACGCACTTATCGGGTTTTCCTCTTACCGAATAAGAGGTTAGCTCCGATAAGAGGTTGATAAGTGCTATCAAACAGGGCCTTAGCCTTCTTAGAAGACTGCTTATCTCCCTTCTTCGAACTTTCATTCTTCCTTTCCATTCTCTCCTTCCCAGCTTTCTCAGATTTTTCCTTCTTACTAGATTTAGCAATAAAAGGACACGCTCGCTCAGGATAGATTTCAAGTTCACCTACCCTAGCAATTTCAACCGCTTCGATATAACTTCTCGGTCTGCCGGACTTTACAAACTTCCGGATTTCTCGATCCAGACCATCCACAAACAAATCCCTTCTCCTTTCATCAGTATCAACAGGGTGATCAGATAATAGCGAGAGCCTGGTAAATTCCAGCTCATAGTCCGTCACGGATCTTGTACCTTGCTGAAAAGATAGCAGGGTTTTCTCCATCTGGCGCTTAACATCCTGGGGGCAGTATTTCTCCTTCAGATGAATCTTGAATTGATCCCAAGTAATGGATTTCTCCATTGCTTCAGACATGGGATTTGTGATAGACTTCCACCAACGGCCGGCTCCATCTTCCAACATTCCCGTTGCAAACGTAACCTTGTCTTTTTCACCACACTTGGAGAGTTTAAACGCTTTCTCCACATTCGCGACCCAGTCCATAGCTTTAACAGGATCAGATGACCCCGCAAACGTACGAGCTCCACACTTCTTGAAATCAACAAACGTACACTCACGTCCTACCTTAACGTGATGGTCAGAGGAATCAGTCTCACTGTCATCAGAGGGCTCCTGTCTATGTTTCCTCTTCCGATCCTTTTTGGGCTTCGCCAACATCTCTTCCCTATATTTCAACTCTAGCTCCTGTAACTTAAGTTCTCTTAACCTAAGTTCTTCTTCACGGCGCTTAAAGTCAATTTCTCGCTGGTCTTCCTCACCAGACTGCATCACCGCTTTACCCTTAGTCAGCAAGTCCTTAATCTCCTTAAATCGGTCTTCAACTGCCATATCAGTCTGTAATCGATTCCTATCCATCATAAGCTGCATCTGTCTACGATTATCCTCATTCAACTTATGAACGAGATCTATCAACTGAGCCTGCTGAGGAGGCACAGGGGTGGCAGTACTGCTTGAGTCATTAGCAGTATTTTCAGGGTCAGTGCCTAAGTCCTCTACATGAACAGATTCTTTGTGTTGATCAGCTGCAGCATCAGCAGCTTTACCAACAGTCGAGGTACCAGCAACATTTGGATTCTTATCAGCCATTGGCTGAAAATATAAAGGAAATAACTATTATTTCCTAATTCAAATAAGCACGATTCGAGTCATAATTCCTATGTCAGATAATCACATCTAAATTTCATAGATATGAAGGCAGTCAGTCAGGCTGGCACAAAGTCAAGTCAAAGTCAAGTCAGTATCAAGCAGTCAATCCCTCCCCCATCCTATCAGTCATCATTTGCCTATCTTAGGTCAAGTTGTGTGGGTAGTCCTTTACTAATTAAGTTACCCTAGGCCTCGGTGACTTGTTCGGGAATTCAGAGTCACATAGTCCATACCATACCAGTAGTTTAAGTATCGGGTGGCCAATCCGATGATTAAACTGCTGCTCTGATACCAACTTTGTAACATCCAAGTTACCGCAAACAGTACACGTCATAAAATTTCATTTCATTAAGTAATAAATATTACTAATTGTTTGATACCACAGGTCCATCTGCCTGATTACTAAATTACAACAATATATATTAAAGATCAAATGGTGGTCTAAACTAGCTTCTAAATCTTCAATCAGAGTGCGGAAGACTGAACAAGCTACCCGAGACCGCATCATCTTTTCAAAATAGGCGTCAGCAAAAGTCCAAAAGTCTGCTATTCATCAAATGTCCAGAATCACTTAGCCTGGGACGAACTACCTGCTATGGTCTTGCCTTTATCAACTTTTCCTGAAAAAGAGTTGTCATGACAGAGTAAGCTAACATTGCTTAGTGAGTTAACAGAGTTCCATTAGTTACCACACACATATAACATACTATCAGTTCCTGTCGGCAATACGTCAGAGACGGCAAAAAGGTTGGGAGACAACCCAGTTTGTATTCCCCTGTGTAAGGCCGAAGCCCTACGGGAAATGTATGGAAACAAGTCAAATAGGAAAGGAATCTGCAGAATTCCCTCCTGTGAATGGAGATCTCACATTCGGTCCTGTCGGATAATGCAGTATGCAGCGGCAAGTATATCAACAGTCAAGTAAGCAGTAAGCATGATAAGTATTTACATAAAATGTAAAAGTGAACATGCAATCAAGGCAATTCAAGTGTCTAGCTTCAGTAATGTCAAAAGTACGTTTCTATGATACAATATAGTATTAAAGAAACATGCAGCAACAATCGGAAGTTTCCATACAGTCAATACATTCACCAATAAGTATCGAAATATATGCAAGTAATTAATGAAATCTGTCACTCACAGTGGTCCGTAGTCAGATAATGCTTAACGAATTAAGCGGTTCAGTTTACTCTGTCAAATCGACGGGTTCCTGCATTTCAGTTTCAAGTCTGGCATATTAATGTCAAGTCTGTGACATAATCTATATAACCCTAGTTACATATTCAGGTTATTGTCAATTCTGGCTGTCGAGTCTGAGGTAGTTCCTATCGTCCCAAGGTGAGTCTATTCTTATCAAATTAATACGATTCATCTAATTACATATGTGTGGCCTTGAAATAAAGCCAATCATATTACTAGCTAGGTGCATCATGACATACGATTTCTAAGAGTTCATTCAGTGTCTGTTAATTCATTTGTGCATAAAATAGATGTGCAACTAGAATTTGTGAGTTTTATCATAATCATATTATACTTTTAATTACAATAGGTTGATTTATCACTTAATCTGATTTTAGGAATTTAACTTTGGCTTGGAACTAAATTAGATTCGAATATAGCCAATTTGAATTTATGGAGACAGATTCGAATAGCCTTAATTCAAGTCTATGAAGATAGGTTCGAAACACACCTATTCGAGTCTAAGGAGTTAGATTCGAAACACACTCATTCAAGTTTAAGGGATTAGATTCGAAGCACACCCATTTCGAGTCTATGGGATTAGATTCGAAGCACACCCATTTCGAGTCTATGGGATTAGATTCGAAGACAACCATTTCGATTCTAGAGGGAAATAGATTCGAAATCAGCCTTTTCGAATCTATACATGAATTTCTCGAATTTGTTCTTCTCGTTCATCGTTTTTCCAGGTTTTATCAACTTAAACATGAACATAAATGAGGGAGAAATAGTTACTAACCTTCGTCCAAGCTATATCCTTCGACTATAGAGTTTTCCAAGCCAAAACAGGTCCTAAACGAGGGCAAATCAGCTTCGAATGAATAGAATTTGAGCAAACTCGAGTTTGCTCTTTCAAAACCGAACCAAAAGACAGAAAAAGGGTCGAATTTACCTCAAATCGGAACCAAATCGAACATGCAATGACAGAATATTGTAGAGCTTGACGATCTCTATCCGTTGACGTATAAATCACGAGAATCCGACGGTTCGTTTAGGAGAAATTCTAGAGAGAAGTCAGATTGTAGAGAGAGAGAGAGAGTTCTAGTTTTCCAAACCAAGGGAATGAGGAGGTGATGCTCTATTTATAGAAAATAGAGAGAAAAATCAGATTTTCTACTGAATTTCCGGAATTGACCAACTTTTATTCCCAACACTCCGATTTGCATTTCAGATGCAAATAATAGCAAAGAAGTTCTAGATTTGCTATAATTGTCTTTTAGTCATATTTTTATTCATTTTAGTCCGTTCCGTCATTTTCAGTCTTTAATTTGTCAAGTAGCTGAATTTTAATTATTAACTTTATTTCAGCTAATTTGGGGTAACTTTTCATAATTAATTATAACTTAAAATAATTAACTATTTAAGATTCATGATTTCGGTTAATTACTAATAATTGGATAAAATTGCTTTATTATCCAAAGTCTGATGCTGTAATTTATATTTAATATATTACGGGCTGTTACAACATAGTCCATACCATACCAGTAGTTTAAGTATCGGGTGGCCAATCCGATGATTAAACTGCTGCTCTGATACCAACTCTGTAACATCCAAGTTACCACAAACAGTACACGTCATAAAATTTCATTTCATTAAGTAATAAATATTACTAATTGTTTGATACCACAGGTCCATCTGCCTGAATTCTTAATTACAACAATATATTAAAGATTAATGGTGGTCTAAACTAGCTTCTAAATCTTCAATCAGAGTGCGGAAGACTGAACAAGCTACCCGAGACCGCATCATCTTTTCAAAATAGGCGTCATCAAAAGTCCAAAAGTCTGCTATTCATCAAAGTCCAGATTCACTTAGCCTGGGACGAACTACCTGCTATGGTCTTGCCTTTATCAGCTTTTCCTGAAAAAGAGTTGTCATGACAGAGTAAGCTAACAATGCTTAGTGAGTAAACAGAGTTCCATTAGTTACCACACACATATAACATACTATCAGCTCCTGTCGGCAAGTCACTACGTCAGAGACGTCAAAAAGGTTGGGAGACAACCCAGTCGGTATTCCCATGTGTAAGGCCGAAGCCCTACGGGAAGTGTATGGAAACAAGTCATATAGGAAAGGAATCTGCAGAATTCCCTCCTGTGAATGGAGATCTCACATTCGGTCCTGTCGGATAATGCAGTATGCAGCGGCAAGTATATAACAGTCAAGTAAGCAGTAAGCATGATACGTATTTACATAAAATGTAAAAGTGAACATGCAATCAAGGCAATTCAAGTGTCTAGCTTCAGTAATGTCAAAAGTACGTTTCTATGATACAATATAGTATTAAAGAAACATGCAGCAACAATCGGAAGTTTCCATACAGTCAATACATTCACCAATAAGTATCGAAATATATGCAAGTAATTAATGAAATCTGTCACTCACAGTGGTCCTTGATTACTTGCATTGGTCAGGACTGCTATGAGTGACAGATTGCATTACTTACTTGCATATGTTTCGGTACATATTGGAGATTGTTATTGACTTGTATGGAAACATCTGCTGCTGCGTGTTCCTTGAGTACTTAATTGTATGTTAGGAACGTATGATAGACACTGCTGAAACTGGACAACTACTGATGCATGTTCCTTGATTACTTGCATTGCTCAGGACCGCTGTGAGTGATAGATTGCATTACTTACTTGCATATGTTTCGGTACTTATTGGTGATTATTACCGACTTGTATGGAAACATCTGCTGCTGCTTGTTTCTTGATTACTTAATTGTATGTTAGGAACGTATGATAAACACTGCTGAAACTGGACAACTGCTGCTGCATGTTCCTTGATTACTTGCATTGTTCACGACCGCTGTGAGTGATTGATTGCATTACTTACTTGCATAGGTTTCGGTACTTATTGGTGATTGTTACTGACTTGTATGGAAACATCTGCTGCTCCTTGTTCCTTGACTACTTAATTGTATGGTAGGAACGTATGATAGACACTGCTGAAAATGGACAACTGCTGCAGCATGTTCCTTGATTACTTGCATTACTCAGGACCGCTATGAGTGACAGATTGCATTACTTACTTGCATACGTTTCGGTACTTATTGGTGATCATTACTGACTTGTATGGAAAAATCTGCTGCTGCTAGTTTCTTGATTACTTAATTGTATGATAGGAACGTATGATAGACGCTGCTGAAACTGGACAACTCCTGCTGCATGTTCCTTGATTACTTGCATTGCTCACGACCGCTGTGAGTGACCAAATGCATTACTTTCTTGCATATGTTTCGGTACCTATTGGTGATTGTTACTGACTTGAGCATGTTTCTTGATTACTTGCATTGCTCAGGACCGCTATGAGTGACAGATTGCATTACTTACTTGCATATGTTTCGTTACATATTGGTGATTGTTACTGACTTGTATGGAAACATCTGCTGCTGCGTGTTCCTTGATTACTTAATTGAATGTTAGGAACGTATGATAGACACTGCTGAAACTAGACAACTACTCATGCATGTTCCTTGATTACTTGCATTGCTCAGGACCGCTGTGAGTGACAGATTGCATTACTTACTTGCATATGTTTCAGTACTTATTGGTGATCATTACTGACTTGTATGGAAACATCTGCTGCTCCTTGTTCCCTGACTACTTAATTGTATGTTAGGAACGTATGATAGACACTGCTAAAACTGGACAACTGCTGCAGCATGTTCCTTGATTACTTGCATTGCTCAGGACCGCTATGAGTGACAGATTGCATTACTTACTTGCATATGTTTCGGTACTTATTGGTGATCATTACTGACTTGTATGGAAACATCTGCTGCTTGTTTTTCTTGATTATTTAATTATATGTTAGGATCGTATGATAGACACTGCTGAAACTGGACAACTGCTGCTGCATGTTCCTTGATTACTTGCATTGCTCACGACCGCTGTGAGTGACCGATTGCATTACTTTCTTGCATATGTTTCGGTACCTATTGGTGATTGTTACTGACTTGAGCATGTTCCTTGATTACTTGCATTGCTCAGGACCGCTATGAGTGACAGATTGCATTACTTACTTGCATATGTTTCGGTACATATTGGTGATTGTTACTGACTTGTATGGAAACATCTGCTGCTGCGTGTTCCTTGATTACTTAATTGAATGTTAGGAACGTAAGATAGACACTGCTGAAACTAGACAACTACTGATGCATGATCCTTGATTACTTGCATTGCTCAGGACCGCTGTGAGTGACAGATTGCATTACTTACTTGCATGTGTTTCGGTACATATTGGTGATTGTTACTGACTTGTATGGAAACATCTGCTGCTGCGTGTTCCTTGAGTACTTAATTGTATGTTAGGAACGTATGATAGACACTGCTGAAACTGGACAACTACTTATGCATGTTCCTTGATTACTTGCATTGCTCAGGACCGCTGTGAGTGACAGATTGCATTACTTACTTGCTTATGTTTCGAAACTTATTGGTGATTATTACTGACTTGTATGGAAACATCTGCTGCTGCTTGTTTCTTGATTACTTAATTGTATGTTAGGAACGTATGATAGACACTGCTGAAACTGGACAACTGCTGCTGCATGTTCCTTGATTACTTGCATTACTCATGACCGCTGTGAGTGACCGATTGCATTACTTACTTGCATATGTTTCGGTACTTATTGGTGATCGTTACTGACTTGTATGGAAACATCTGCTGCTCCTTGTTCCTTGACTACTTAATTGTATGTTAGGAACGTATGATAGACACTGCTGAAACTGGACAACTGCTGCAGCATGTTCCTTGTTTACTTGCATTGGTCAGGACTGCTATGAGTGACAGATTGCATTACTTACTTGCTTATGTTTCGGTATATATTGGTGATTGTTACTGACTTGTATGGAAACATCTGCTGCTGCGTGTTCCTTGAGTACTTAATTGTATGTTAGGAACATATGATAGACACTGCTGAAACTGGACAACTACTGATGCATGTTCCTTGATTACTTGCATTGCTCAGGACCGCTGTGAGTGATAGATTGCATTACTTTCTTGCATATGTTTCGGTACTTATTGGTGATTATTACTGACTTGTATTGAAACATCTGCTGCTGCTTGTTTCTTGATTACTTAATTGTATGTTAGGAACGTATGATAGACACTGCTGAAACTGGACAACTGCTGCTGCATGTTCCTTGATTACTTGCATTGCTCACGACCGCTGTCAGTGACCGATTGCATTACTTACTTGCATAGGTTTCGGTACTTATTGGTGATTGTTACTGACTTGTATGGAAACATCTGCTGCTCCTTGTTCCTTGACTACTTAATTGTATGTTAGGAACGTATGATAGACACTGCTGAAAATGGACAACTGCTGCAGCATGTTCCTTGATTACTTGCATTACTCAGGACCGCTATGAGTGCCAGATTGCATTACTTACAAGCATACGTTTCGATACTTATTGGTGATCATTACTGACTTGTATGGAAATATCTGCTGCTGCTAGTTTCTTGATTACTTAATTGTATGTTAGGAACGTATGATAGACGCTGCTGAAACTCGACAACTCCTGCTGCATGTTCCTTGATTACTTGCATTGCTCATGACCGCTGTGAGTGACCGATTGCATTACTTTCTTGCATATGTTTCGGTACCTATAGGTGATTGTTACTGACTTGAGCATGTTCCTTGATTACTTGCATTGCTCAGGACCGCTATGAGTGACAGATTGCATTGCTTACTTGCATATGTTTCGGTAAATATTGGTGATTGTTACTGACTTGTATGGAAACATCTGCTGCTGCGTGTTCCTTGACTACTTAATTGAATGTTAGGAACGTATGATAGACACTGCTGAAACTAGACAACTACTGATGCATGTTCCTTGATTACTTGCATTGCTCAGGACCGCTATGAGTGACAGATTGCATTACTTACTTGCATATGTTTCAGTACTTATTGGTGATCATTACTGACTTGTATGGAAACATCTTCTACTGCTTGTTTCTTGATTACTTAATTGTATGTTAGGAACGTATGATAGACGCTGTTGAAACTGGACAACTCCTGCTGCATGTTCCTTGATTACTTGCATTGTTCACGACCGCTGTGAGTGACCGATTGCATTACTTTCTTGCATATGTTTCGGTACCTATTGGTGATTGTTACTGACTTGAGCATGTTCCTTGATTACTTGCATTGCTCAGGACCGCTGTGAGTGACAGATTGCATTACTTACTTGCATGTGTTTCGGTACATATTGTTGATTGTTACTGACTTGTATGGAAACATCTGCTGCTGCGTGTTCCTTGAGTACTTAATTGTATGTTAGGAACGTATGATAGACACTGCTGAAACTGGACAACTACTGATGCATGTTCCTTGATTACTTGCATTGCTCAGGACCGCTGTGAGTGACAGATTGCATTACTTACTTGCATATGTTTCGAAACTTATTGGTGACTATTACTGACTAGTATGGAAACATCTGCTGCTTCTTGTTTCTTGATTACTTAATTGTATGTTAGGAACGTATGATAGACACTGCTGAAACTGGACAACTGCTGCTGCATGTTCCTTGATTACTTGCATTGCTCACGACCGCTGTGAGTGACCGATTGCATTACTTACTTGCATATGTTTCGGTACTTATTGGTGATCGTTACTGACTTGTATGGAAACATCTGCTGCTCCTTGTTCCTTGACTACTTAATTGTATGTTAGGAACGTATGATAGACACTGCTGAAACTGGACAACTGCTGCAGCATGTTCCTTGTTTACTTGCATTGGTCAGGACTGCTATGAGTGACAGATTGCATTACTTACTTGCATATGTTTCGGTATATATTGGTGATTGTTACTGACTTGTATGGAAACATCTGCTGCTGCGTGTTCCTTGAGTACTTAATTGTATGTTAGGAACGTATGATAGACACTGCTGAAACTGGACAACTACTGATGCATGTTCCTTGATTACTTGCATTGCTCAGGACCGCTGTGAGTGATAGATTGCATTACTTTCTTGCATATGTTTCGGTACTTATTGGTGATTATTACTGACTTGTATGGAAACATCTGCTGCTGCTTGTTTCTTGATTACTTAATTGTATGTTAGGAACGTATGATAGACACTGCTGAAACTGGACAACTGCTGCTGCATGTTCCTTGATTACTTGCATTGCTCACGACCGCTGTGAGTGACCGATTGCATTACTTACTTGCATAGGTTTCGGTACTTATTGGTGATTGTTACTGACTTGTATGGAAACATCTGCTGCTCCTTGTTCCTTGACTACTTAATTGTATGTTAGGAACGTATGATAGACACTGCTGAAAATGGACAACTGCTGCAGCATGTTCCTTGATTACTTGCATTACTCAGGACCGCTATGAGTGACAGATTGCATTACTTACTTGCATACGTTTCGGTACTTATTGGTGATCATTACTGACTTGTATGGAAACATCTGCTGCTGCTAGTTTCTTGATTACTTAATTGTATGTTAGGAACGTATGATAGACGCTGCTGAAACTGGACAACTCCTGCTGCATGTTCCTTGATTACTTGCATTGCTCACGACCGCTGTGAGTGACCGATTGCATTACTTTCTTGCATATGTTTCGGTACCTATTGGTGATTGTTACTGACTTGAGCATGTTCCTTGATTACTTGCATTGCTCAGGACCGCTATGAGTGACAGATTGCATTACTTACTTGCATATGTTTCGGTACATATTGGTGATTGTTACTGACTTGTATGGAAACATCTGCTGCTGCGTGTTCCTTGATTACTTAATTGAATGTTAGGAACGTATGATAGACACTGCTGAAACTAGACAACTACTGATGCATGTTCCTTGATTACTTGCATTGCTCAGGACCGCTGTGAGTGACAGATTGCATTACTTACTTGCATATGTTTCAGTACTTATTGGTGATCATTACTGACTTGTATGGAAACATCTGCTGCTGCTTGTTTCTTGATTACTTAATTGTATGTTAGGAACGTATGATAGACGCTGTTGAAACTGGACAACTCCTGCTGCATGTTCCTTGATTACTTGCATTGCTCACGACCGCTGTGAGTGACCGATTGCATTACTTTCTTGCATATGTTTCGGTACCTATTGGTGATTGTTACTGACTTGAGCATGTTCCTTGATTACTTGCATTGCTCAGGACCGCTGTGAGTGACAGATTGCATTACTTACTTGCATGAGTTTCGGTACATATTGTTGATTGTTACTGACTTGTATGGAACATACTGTCTGTTGCGTGTTCCTTGAGTACTTAATTTATGTTAGGAACGTTATGATAGACACTGCTGAAACGGGACAACTACGGATGCATGCTTTTCCTTGATTCTGCAATGCTCGGACCCGCTGTGAGTGACAGATTGCCATTACTTACTTGCATATGTTTCGAACTATTGGTGATGTATGACTGAACTTGTTGGAAACATCTGCTGCGGCTTGTTTCTTGATTACTTAATTGTATGTTAGGAACGTATGATAGACACTGCTGAAACTGGACAACTGCTGCTGCATGTTCCTTGATTACTTGCATTGCTCACGACCGCTGTGAGTGACCGATTGCATTACTTACTTGCATATGTTTCGGTACTTATTGGTGATCGTTACTGACTTGTATGGAAACATCTGCTGCTCCTTGTTCCTTGACTACTTAATTGTATGTTAGGAACGTATGATAGACACTGCTGAAACTGGACAACTGCTGCAGCATGTTCCTTGATTACTTGCAGTGGTCAGGACTGCTATGAGTGACAGATTGCATTACTTACTTGCATATGTTTCGGTACATATTGGTGATTGTTACTGACTTGTATGGAAACATCTGCTGCTGCGTGTTCCTTGAGTACTTAATTGTATGTTAGGAACGTCTGATAGACACTGCTGAAACTGGACAACTACTGATGCATGTTCCTTGATTACTTGCATTGCTCAGGACCGCTGTGAGTGATAGATTGCATTACTTACTTGCATATGTTTCGGTACTTATTGGTGATTATTACTGACTTGTATGGAAACATCTGCTGGAGCTTGTTTCTTGATTACTTAATTGTATGTTAGGAACGTATGATAGACACTGCTCAAACTGGACAACTGCTGCCGCATGTTCCTTGATTACTTGCATTGCTCACGACCGCTGTGGGTGACCGATTGCATTACTTACTTGCATATGTTTCGGTACTTATTGGTGATTGTCACTGACTTGTATGGAAACATCTGCGCCCTTGTCCTTGACTACTATAATGTATGGTAGGACGTATGATAGACCTGCTGAAAAAATGGACAACTGCTGGCAGCATGTTCCTTTGATGTAATTGCATTACGCAGGGCCGCTATGAGTGACAAAGATTGCATGGACTGTACTTGCAATACGTTTCGTTACTTAATTGGTATCATTACTGACTTGTATGGAAATCATCTGCCTGCTGCTAGTTTCTTGAAGTACTTAATTGTATTTAGGAACTATGACAGACGCGGCTGAAACTGGACAACTCCTGCTGCATGTTCCTTGATTAAATTGGCATTGCGTCACGACAGGATGTGATATGACCGATTACATTGACTTTCTTGCATATGTTTCGGTACCTATTGGTGATTGTTACTGACTTGAGCATGTTCCTTGATTACTTGCATTGCTCAGGACCGCTATGAGTGACAGATTGCATTACTTACTTGCATATGTTTCGTTACATATTGGTGATTGTTACTGACTTGTATGGAAACATCTGCTGCTGCGTGTTCCTTGATTACTTAATTGAATGTTAGGAACGTATGATAGACACTGCTGAAACTAGACAACTACTGATGCATGTTCCTTGATTACTTGCATTGCTCAGGACCGCTGCGAGTGACAGATTGCATTACTTACTTGCATATGTTTCAGTACTAATTGGTGATCATTACTGACTTGTATGGAAACATCTGCTGCTACTTGTTTCTTGATTACTTAATTAGATGTTAGGAACGTATGTAGACACTGCTGAAACTAGAAAACTGCTGTAGCATGTTCCTTGATTACTTGCATTGCTGACGACCGCTATGAGTGACAGATTGCATTACTTAATTGCATATGTTTCGGTACATATTGGTGATTGTTACTGACTTGCATGGAAACATCTGCTGCTGCGTGTTCCTTGATTACTTAATTGTATGTTAGGAACGTATGATAGACACTGCTGAAACTGGACAATTACTGATGCATGTTCCTTGATTACTTGCATTGCTCAGGACCGCTGTGAGTGATAAATTGCATTACTTAGTTGCATATGTTTCGGTACTTATTGGTGATTATTTACTGACTTGTATGGAAACATCTGCTGCTGCTTGTATCTTGATTACTTAATTGTATGTTAGGAACGTATGATAGACACTGCTGAAACTGGACAACTGCTGCTGCATGTTCCTTGATTACTTGCATTGCTCACGACCGCTGTGAGTGACCGATTGCTTTACTTACTTGCATACGTTTCGGTACTTATTGGTGATTGTTACAGACTTGTATGGAAACATCTGCTGCTCCTTGTTCCTTGACTACTTAATTGTATGTTTGGAACGTATGATAGACACTGCTAAAACTGGACAACTGCTGCAGCATGTTCCTTGATTACTTGCATTGCTCAGGACCGTTATGAGTGGCAGATTGCATTACTTACTTGCATATGTTTCGGTACTTATTGGTGATCATTACTGACTTGTATGGAAACATCTGCTGCTTGTTTTTCTTGATTACCTAATCATATGTTAGGAACGTATGATAGACACTGCTGAAACTGGAAACCTGCTGCAGCATGTTCCTTGATTACTTGCATTGCTCAGGACCGCTATGAGTGACAGATTGCATTACTTACTTGCATATGTTTCGGTACATATTGGTGATTATTTACTAACTTGTATGGAAACATCTACTGCTGCTTGTTTCTTGATTACTTAATTGTATGTTAGGAACGTATGATTGACACTGCTGAAACTGGACAACTGCTGCTGCATGTTCCTTGATTACTTGCATTGCTCACGACCGCTGTGAGTGACCGATTGCATTACTTACTTGCATATGTTTCGGTACTTATTGGTGATCGTTACTGACTTGTATGGAAACATCTGCTGCTCCTTGTTCCTTGACTACTTAATTGTATGTTAGGAACGTATGATAGGCATTGCTGAAACTGGACAACTGCTGCAGCATGTTCCTTGATTACTTGCATTGGTCAGGACTGCTATGAGTGACAGATTGCATTACTTACTTGCATATGTTTCGGTACATATTGGTGATTATTACTGACTTGTATGGAAACATCTGCTGCTGCGTTGTAACATCCAAGTTACCACAAACAGTACACGTCATAAAATTTCATTTCATTAAGTAGTAAATATTACTAATTGTTTGATACCACAGGTCCATCTGCCTGAATTCTTAATTACAACAATATATTAAAGATTAATGGTGGTCTAAACTAGCTTCTAAATCTTCAATCAGAGTGCAGAAGACTGAACAAGCTACCCGAGACCGCATCATCTTTTCAAAATAGGCGTCATCAAAAGTCCAAAAGTCTGCTATTCATCAAAGTCCAGATTCACTTAGCCTGGGACGAACTACCTGCTATGGTCTTGCCTTTATCAGCTTTTCCTGAAAAAGAGTTGTCATGACAGAGTAAGCTAACAATGCTTAGTGAGTAAACAGAGTTCCATTAGTTACCACACACATAAAACATACTATCAGCTCCTGTCGGCAAGTCACTACGTCAGAGACGTCAAAAAGGTTGGGAGACAACCCAGTCGGTATTCCCATGTGTAAGGCCGAAGCCCTACGGGAAGTGTATGGAAACAAGTCAAATAGGAAAGGAATCTGAAGAATTCCCTCCTGTGAATGGAGATCTCACATTCGGTCCTGTCGGATAATGCAGTATGCAGCGGCAAGTATATAAACAGTCAAGTAAGCAGTAAGCATGATACGTATTTACATAAAATGTAAAAGTGAACATGCAATCAAGGCAATTCAAGTGTCTAGCTTCAGTAATGTCAAAAGTACGTTTCTATGATACAATATAGTATTAAAGAAACATGCAGCAACAATCGGAAGTTTCCATACAGTCAATACATTCACCAATAAGTATCGAAATATATGCAAGTAATTAATGAAATCTGTCACTCACAGTGGTCCGTAGTCAGATAATGCTTAACGAATTAAGCGGTTCAGTTTACTCTGTCAAATCGACGGGTTCCTGCATTTCAGTTTCAAGTCTGGCATATTAATGTCAAGTCTGTGTCATAATCTATATAACCCTAGTTATATATTCAGGTTATTGTCAATTCTGGCTGTCGAGTCTGAGGTAGTTCCTATCGTCCCAAAGTGAGTCTATTCTTAACAGATTAATACGATACCTAATTACACATATATGTGGCCTTGAAACGAGGCCAATCATATTACTAGCTAGGTGAATCATGACATACGATTTCTAAGAGTTCATTCAGTGTCTGTTAATTTATTTGTGCATAAAAATAGTTTATGCATCTTGAACTTGTGAGTTTTATCATAATCACACAATACTTTCAATTTCCTTAGGTTGTTTAATAACTTAATCTGATTTAGAAATTAATCTTAGACTTGGAACAAGAACCAGATTTGAATTTTAGAGGGACAGATTCGAACCAATACACTCGAAGGCAATAGGTTCGAACCCAAAGCATAGATTCGAAGGCCCACAACAGATTTGAAGCATTTCTAGACTCGAAGGCATCCAATAGACTCGAACCTAATGCATAGATTCGAAGGCCAACAATAAATTCGAAATTTAGCATACATAGACTCGAATAGCAGCACTAGATTCGAAATACACCTATACATTCGAAGCATATCTCGAGTCTAGGGGGGAAAAATAGATTCGAGGACCCTACATTCGACTCTAGGGGAAAACAGATTCGAATTCCACCCCCTTCGAGTCTACACTTAAAGCTCACGAGTTTGTTCATCAATTTCCAGGTTTTATCATCTAATTATGAACATAAGTGAGGGAAAAATAGTTACTAACCTTTGTCCAAGCTATATTCCTTCGACTATAGATGATTTCCAAGCAAAAACAAGTCCTAAACGGGAGCAAATCAGCTTCGAATGAAGGGGATATGAGCAAACTCGAATTTGCTCATCAAAACCGAACTAAAAATCAGAAAAAGGGGTCGATTTTACCTTAAATCCGGACGAAATCAGACATGCAATGGTAGTTTCGAGTAGAGCTCGACGATCTCTAACCGATGGCGTATAAATCACGAGAATCCAACGGATCGTTTAGGAGAAATTCTAGAGAGAAGGTGAGGGTGTAGAGAGAGAGAGTTCTAGTTTTCCAAACCAAGGAAATGAGGAGGAGAGCTCTTATTTATAGGAAAATAGGGAAAAATCAGATTTTCTACTGAATTTCCGGAATTGACCAACTTTTATTCCTAACAATCTGGTTTGCTTTTCAGATGCAATTAATAGCAAAGGAGTTCTAGATTTGCTATAATTGTCTTTTAGTCACATTTTTATTCATTTTAGTCCGTTTCGTCATTTTTAGTCTTTAATTTGTCATTTAGCTGAATTTTAATTATCAACTTTATTTCAGCTAATTTTGGGGCAACTTTTCATAATTAATTATAACTTAATATAATTAACTATTTAAGATTCATGTTTTCGGTTAATTACTAATATTTGGATAAAATTGCCTTATTATCCAAAGTCTGATGTTGTAATTTATATTTAACAAATTACGAGCTGTTACAATCTTCCCCCGTTAAATTGATTCCGTCCTCGGAATCGACTAAGACAGGAATAACTTCGGATACTTCTGCCTAATCTCGTCTTCTCGTTCCCAAGTTTGTGCAGATCCCTTATGGTATTTCCATTGAACTAACACCATTGGAATTTCCTTGTTGCGCAATTTCGAAACCTTATGATCGATTATACGCTCGGGCTCTTCTTCGTATCGCAACTGCTCATCAATTTGCACGTCTTTCCAAGGAATCACAGCTTCAGCGTCAGCTAAACACTTTCGAAGATTACTCACATGAAATACATCATGAATCCCAGTCATTTCGGCAGGCAACTTCAATCTGTAGGCCTGCAATCCTACACGCTCGAGAATTTCAAAAGGACCCACAAATCGAGGGCTCAACTTCCCCCGTTTGCCGAACCTTACTATTCCTTTTCTTGGCGAGACCTTCAGCAACACTTTATCTCTAACTTCAAACGCAATTGGTTTCCGTCTTCTATCATGATACTTCTTTTGTCTGTCTTGAGAGGTCTGAATCCGCTGTCGAATCAACTGTAGTTGGTCGTGTGCTTCCTGCAAAATCGCTGGTCCAGAGATCGGGCGTTCACCTGTTTCCCTCCAACAGGTTGGAGTTCGGCATCGACGTCCGTACAAAAGCTGATAGGGAGGCATACCAATAGTTGAGTGATAACTATTGTTATAAGCAAACTCCACAAACGGCAGGTGAGTATCCCAACTTCCACCGAGATCAATCACACAGGCACGTAACATATCTTCTGACTTGTATGGAAACATCTGCTGTTGCTTGTTTCTTGATTACTTAATTGTATGTTAGGAACGTATGATAGACACTGCAGAAACTGGACAACTAATGATGCATGTTCCTTGATTACTTGCATTGCTCAGGACCGCCGTGAGTGATAGATTGCATTACTTACTTGCATATGTTTCGGTACTTATTGGTGATTATTTACTGACTTGTATGGAAACATCTGCTGCTGCGTGTTCCTTGATTACTTAATTGTATGTTAGGTACGTATGATAGACACTGCTGAAACTGGACAACTACTGATGCATGTTCCTTGATTACTGGGATTGCTCAGGACCGCTTTGAGTGATAGATTGCATTACTTACTTGCATATGTTTCGGTACTTATTGGTGATTATTTACTGACTTGTATGGAAACATCTGCTGCTGCTTGTTTCTTGATTACTTAATTGTATGTTAGGAATGTATGATAGACACTGCTGAAACTGGAAAACTGCTAGAGCATGTTCCTTCATTACTTGCATTGCTCAGGACCGCTATGAGTGACAGATTGCATTACTTACTTGTATATGTTTCGGTACATATTGGTGATTGTTACTGACTTGTATGGAAACATCTGCTGCTGCGTGTTCCTTGATTACTTAATTGTATGTTAGGAACGTATGTAGACACTGCTGAAACTGGACAACTACTGATGCATGTTCCTTGATTACTTGCATTGCTCAGGATCGCTGTGAGTGACAGATTGCATTACTTACTTGCATAAGTTTCGGTAGATATTGGTGATTGTTACTGACTTGTATGGAAACATCTGCTGCTGCTTGTTCATGGACTACTTAATTGTATGTTAGGAACGTATGATAGAAACTGCTGAAACTGGACAACTGATGCATGTTCCTTGATTACTTGCATTGCTCAGGACCGCTGTGAGTGACAGATCGCATTACTTACTGGCATATGTTTCGGTACTTATTGGTGATTATTACTGACTTGAATGGAAACATCTGCTGCTGCTTGTTTCTTGATTACTTAATTGTATGTTAGGAACATATGACAGACACTGCTGAAACTGGACAACTGCTGCTGCATGTTCCTTGATTACTTGAATTGCTCACGACCGCTGTGAGTGACCGATTGCATCACTTACTTGCATTTGTTTCGTTACTTATTGGCGATTGTTACTGACTTGTATTTAAAACATTTGCTGCTGCTTGTTCCTTGATTTCTTAATTGTATATTAGGAACGTATAATAGACAATGTTGAAACTGGACAACTGCTGTTGCATGTTCCTTGATTACTTGCATTGCTCAGGACCGCTATGAGTGACAGATTGCATTACTTACTTGCATATGTTTCGGTACATATTGGTGATTGTTACTGACTTGTATGGAAACATCTGCTGGTGCCTGTTCCTTGATTACTTAATTGTATGTAAGGAACGTATGAAAGACACCGCTGAAAGTGTTCAACTGCTGCTGCATGTTCCTTGATTACTTGCATTGCTCACGACCGCTGTGAGTGACCGATTGCATTACTTACTTGCATATGTTTCGGTACATATTGGTGATTCTTACTGATTTGTATAGAAACATCTGCTGCTGCGTGTTCCTTGATTACTTAATTTTATGTTAGGAACGTATGATAGACACTGCTGAAACTGGACAACTACTGATGCATGTTCCTTGATTACTTGCATTGCTCAGGACCGCTGTGAGTGACAGATTGCATTACTTACTTGCATATGTTTCGGTACATATTGGTGATTGTTACTGACTTGTATGGAAACATCTGCTGCTGCTTGTTCATGGACTACTTAATTGTATGTTAGGAACGTATGATAGACACTGCTGAAACTGGACAACTGATGCATGTTCCTTGATTACTTGCATTGCTCAGGACCGCTGTGAGTGACAGATCGCATTACTTACTTGCATATGTTTCGGTACTTATTGGTGATTATTACTGACTTGAATGGAAACATCTGCTGCTGCTTGTTTCTTGATTACTTAATTGTATGTTAGGAACATATGACAGAAACTGCTGAAACTGGACAACTGCTGCTGCATGTTCCTTGATTACTTGAATTGCTCACGACCGCTGTGAGTGACCGATTGCATTACTTACTTGCATATGTTTCGTTACTTATTGGCGATTGTTACTGACTTGTATGGAAACATTTGCTGCTGCTTGTTCCTTGATTTCTTAATTGTATATTAGGAACGTATAATAGACAATGTTGAAACTGGACAACTGCTGTTGCATGTTCCTTGATTACTTGCATTGCTCAGGATCGCTATGAGTAACAGATTGCGTTACTTACTTGCATATGTTTCGGTACATATTGGTGATTGTTACTGACTTGTATGGAAACATCTGCTGGTGCCTGTTCCTTGATTACTTAATTGTATGTAAGGAACGTATGAAAGACACTGCTGAAAGTGTTCAACTGCTGCTGCATGTTCCTTGATTACTTGCATTGCTCACGACCGCTGTGAGTGACCGATTGCATGTAACAGCCCGTAATTTATTAAATATAAATTACAGAATCAGACTTTGGATAATTAAGCAATTTTGTCCAATTATTAGTATTTAACCGAACACATGAATTTTAAATAGTTAATTATATTAAGTTATAGTTAATTATGAAAACTTGCCCCAAATTAACTGAAATGAAGTTAATAATTAAATTTATTTAATTAACAAATTTGAAACGTGAAAATTGTCGATATGGACTAAAATGAATAAAAGTTGGTCAGTTCCAGAATTTCAGTAGAAAATCTGATTTTTTTCTCTATTTTATATAAATAGAGCCTTCCCTCCTCATTTTCATGTTTTAGCAATTTAGAACTCTCTCTCTCTCTCTCTCTCTCTCTCTCTCTCTCTCTCTCTCTCTTCAACCTCACCTTCTCTCTAGCTTTTCTCCTAATCGGTTCATCGGATTCTCATGATTTATACGTCAACGGTTAGAGATCGTCGAGCTCTACAAGAATCTATTATTGCATGTTTGATTTCGTCCTGATTTAAGGTAAGATCGGCCCCTTTTCTGTCTTTTGGTTCGGTTTTGAAAGAGCAAACTCGAGTTTGCTCAAATTCTGTTCATTCGAAGCTGATTTGCTCACGTTTAGGACCTGTTTTGGCTTGGAAAACACCTATAGTCGAAGGATATAGCTTGGACGAAGGTTAGTGACTAATTCTCTCTCTTTTATGATTATGTCTTGTTGTTAAAACCTGGAAAATCGTTGAACAAGAAGAACAGATTCGAGAAATTCATGTCTAGACTCGAATGTAGGTTGGTTCGAATCTATCCTAGAATCTAAGGCCTAGTTTCGAATCTATCCTAGAATCTAAGGCCTACTTCGAATCTATCCCCTAGAATCTAATGAGTGTGTGTTTCGAATCTATCCCCTAGAATCTAATGTGTGTGTGCTTCGAATCTGACCTCCTAGACTCGAATGAATGTGTGTTTCGAATCTAATACCCTAAACTCGAAGGTATGTGTTCGAATCTAATCCACTAGATTCGAATGTGTATGTGTGTTCGAATCTATCTCCTTAATTAGAATCTGATTTTGTTCCTAGCCAAAGTTAAATTCCTAAATTAGATTAAGTTATTAAACAACCTAATGAAATTGAAAGTATCGTTTAATTATGATAAAAATCATAAGTTTCAAGATGCATAAACTATTTTTATGCACAAATAAATTAACAGACACTGAATGAACTCTTAGAAATCGTATGTCATGATTCACCTAGCTAGTAATATGATTGGCCTCGTTTCAAGGCCACATATATGTGTAATTAGGGATCGTATTAATCTGTTAAGAATAGACTCACTTTGGGACGATAGGAACTACCTCAGACTCGACAGCCAGAATTGATAATAACCTGAATATATAGCTAGGGTTATATAGATTATGACACAGACTTGACATTAATATGCCAGACTTGAAACTGAACTGCAAGAAACCGCCGATTTGACAGAGTAAACTGAACAGCTTAATTCGTTAAGCATTATCTGACTACGGACTACTGTGAGTGACAGATTTCATTGATTACTTGCATATGTTTCGATACTTATTGGTGAATGTCATTGACTGTATGGAAACTTCCGATTGATGCTGCATGTTTCTTTAATACTATATTGTATCATAGAAACGTATTTTGACATTTCTGAAGCTTGACACTTGAATTGCCTTGATTGCATGTTCATTTTTACATTTTATGTAAACACTTATCATGCTTACTGCTTACTTGACTGTTCATATATTTGCCGCTGCATACTGCATTATCCGACAGGACCGAATGTGAGATCTCCATTCACAGGAGGGAATTCTGCAGATTCCTTTCCTATCTGACTTATTTCCATACACTTCCAGTAGGGCTTCGGCCTTACACATGGGAATACAGATTGGGATGACTCCCAAATCTTTGCCGTCTCTGACGTGTTGACTTACCGACATGAACTGATAGTATGTTATATATGTGTGGTAACTAATGGTACTCTGTTAACTCACTAAGCTATGTTAGCTTACTCTGTCATGACATCTTTCTTTTCAGGAAAAGCTGATAAGGCTAAGACCATAGCAGGTAGTTCGTCCCAAGCTAAGTGAACATTGATACTAGGGGATTGCAGATTTTTTGGACTTTTGCTGATGCCTATTTTGAAAGGATATTTGAGGTCTCGGGTAGCTTGTTCAGTCTTCCGCACTCTGATTGAAGATTTTAGAAGCTAGTTTAGACCACCATTTAATCTTTAATATTAAGTATCTTGTAGCTTTTATTTGAATCAGGTAAGTGGACCTGTGGTATCAGACAATAGTAATATTTATTACTTAATGAAATGTACTTTTATGACGTGTACTGTTTGTGGTAACTCGGGTGTTACATTGCATTACTTACTTGCATATGTTTCGGAACATATTGGTGATTCTTACTGACTTGTATGGAAACATCTGCTGCTGCGTGTTCCTTGATTACTTAATTGTATGTTAGGAACGTATGATAGACACTGCTGAAACTGGACAACTACTGATGCATGTTCCTTGATTACTTGCATTGCTCAGGACCGCTGTGAGTGGCAGATTGCATTACTTACTTGCATATGTTTCGGTACTTATTGGTGATTATTACTGACTTGTATGAAAACATCTGCTGTTGCTTGTTTCTTGATTACTTAATTGTATGTTAGGAACGTATGATAGACACTGCTGAAACTGGACAACTAATGATGCATGTTCCTTAATTACTTGCATTGCTCAGGACCGCCGTTAGTGATAGATTGCATTACTTACTTGCATATGTTTCGGTACTTATTGGTGATTATTTACTGACTTGTATGGAAACATCTGCTGCTGCGTGTTCCTTGATTACTTAATTGTATGTTAGGTACGTATGATAGACACTGCTGAAACTGGACAACTACTGATGCATGTTCCTTGATTACTTGCATTGCTCAGGACCGCCGTGAGTGATAGATTGCATCACTTACTTGCATATGTTTCGGTACTTATTGGTGATTATTTACTGACTTGTATGGAAACATCTGCTGCTGCTTGTTTCTTGATTACTTAATTGTATGTTAGGAACGTATGATAGACACTGCTGAAACTGGACAACTGCTAGAGCATGTTCCTTCATTACTTGCATTGCTCAGGACCGCTATGAGTGACAGATTGCATTACTTACTTGTATATGTTTCGGTACATATTGGTGATTGTTACTGACTTGTATGGAAACATCTGCTGCTGCGTGTTCCTTGATTACTTAATTGTATGTTAGGAACGTATGTAGACACTGCTGAAACTGGACAACTACTTGTAACAGCCCGTAATTTATTAAATATAAATTACAGCATCAGACTTTGAATAATAAAGCAATTTTATCCCATTATTAGTAATTAACCAAAATCATGAATCTTAAATAGTTAATTATATTAAGTTATAATTAATTATGAAAAGTTGCCCCAAATTAGCTGAAATAAAGTTAATAATTAAAATTCAGCTAAATGACAAATTAAAGACTGAAAATGACGAAACAGACTAAAATGAATAAAAATATGACTAAAAGACAATTATAGCAAATCTAGAACTCCTTTGCTATTATTTACATCTGAAAAGCAAACCAAATTGTTAGGAATAAAAGTTGGTCAATTCCGGATATTCAGTAGAAAATCTGATTTTTCTCTCTATTTTCTATAAATAGAGCATCTCCTCCTCATTTTCATGGTTTAGCAAATTGAAACTCTCTCTCCTTCTCTCTCTATACCCTCACCTTCTCTCTAGAATTTCTCCTAAACGAACCGTCGGATTCTCGTGATTTATACGCCATCGGTTAGAGATCGTCGAGCTCTACACGAATCTACCATTGCATGTTTGACTTCGTCCGGATTTAAGGTAAGATCGGCCCTATTTCTGTCTTTTGGTTCGGTTTTGAAAGAGCAAACTCGAGTTTGCTCAAATTCTATTCATTCGAAGCTGATTTGCTCTCGTTTAGGACCTGTTTTGGCTTGGAAAACACCTATAGTCGAAGGATATAGCTTGGACGAAGGTTAGTAACTATTTTTCCCTCTTTTATGTACAAGATTAGTTGTTAAAACCTGGAAAAACGATGAACAAGAAGAACAAATTCGAGACATCCATGAATAGACTCGAGGGAGTTGAATTCGAATCTGATCATTTAGACTCGAAATAGTGGTCTTCGAATCTGATAGCTAGACTCGAATGATTGCTGTTTCGATTCTATCTCCTAGACTCGAATGATGCTGCTTCAATTCTACTTCCTAGACTCGAATATTAATGCTTCGAATCTAACCTCTCCCCTAGACTCGAAGGGTGCTATTCGAATCTGTACCCTATTCGAATCTGTTGCCTTTAATTCGAATCTGTCTAAATCTGATGCTGTTCGAATCTGGTTTTGTTCCAAGCCTAAGATAAATCCCTAAATCAGATTAAGTTATTGATCAACCTTATGTTATGTGTAAATGTAATTGAAAGTATCTTATGGTTATGATAAAACTCATAAGTTTCAAGATTACATAACTATTTTATGCAACTAAATTAACAGGCCCTGTATGAACTCTTAGAAATCGTATGTCATGATTCACCTAGCTAGTAATATGATTGGCCTCGTTTCAAGGCTGATCTGTAATTAGAGAGATCATATTAATCTGATAAGAAAAGACTCACCTTGGGACGATAGGAACTACCTCAGACTTGACAGTAAGAAATGACAATAACCTGAGTTGTAACTAGGGTTATATAGATCATGTTACAGACTTGACATTAATATGCCAGACTTGAAACTGAACTGCAGGAAACCGCCGAATTGACAGAGTAAACTGAACCGCTTAATTCGTTAAGCATTATCTGACTACGGACCACTGTGAGTGACAGATTTCATTAATTACTTGCATATGTTTCGATACTTATTGGTGAATGTCATCGACTGTATGGAAACTTCCGTTTGTTGCTGCATGTTTCTTTAATACTTTATTGTATCATAGAAACGTACTTTTGACATTACTGAAGCTAGACACTTGAATTGCCTTGATTGCATGTTCACTTTACATTTTATGTAAATACTTATCATGCTTACTGCTTACTTGACTGTTTATATATTTGCCGCTGCATACTGCATTATCCGATAGGACCGAATGTGAGATCTCCATTCACAGGAGGGAATTCTGCAGATTCCTTTCCTATATGACCTGTTTCCATACACTTCCCGTAGGGCTTCGGCCTTACATAGGGGAATACAAACTGGGTTGTCTCCTAACCTTTTTGCTGTCTCAGGACGTAGTGACTTGCCGGCAGGAGCTGATAGTATGTTATATATGTGTGGTAACTAATGGAACTCTGTTAACTCACTAAGCAATGTCAGCTTACTCTGTCATGACAACTCTTTTTCAGGAAAAGCTGATAAGGGCAACACCATAGCAGGTAGTTCGTCCCAGGCTAAGTGAATCTGGACATTTGATGAATAGCAGACTTTTGGACTTTTGCTGATGCCTATTTTGAAAAGATGATGTGGTCTCGGGTAGCTTGTTCAGTCTTCCGCACTCTGATTGAAGATTTAGAAGCTAGTTTAGACCACCATTGGATCTTTAACTTATTGTTGTAATTAAGTATTCAGACTGATGGACCTGTGGTATCAAACAATTAGTAATATTTATTATTGAATGAAATGAAATATTATGACGTGTACTGTTTGTGGTAACTTGGATGTTACAAAGTTGGTATCAGAGCAGCAGTTTAATCATCGGATTGGCCACCCGATACTTAAACTACTGGTATGGTATGGACTATGTGACTCTGAATTCCTGAACAAGTCACCGAGGCCTAGGGTAACTTAATTAGTAAAGGACTACCCACACAACTTGACCTAAGATAGGCAAATGATGACTGATAGGATGGGGGAGGGATTGACTGCTTGATACTGACTTGACTTTGACTTGACTCTGTGCCAGCCTGACTGACTGCCTTCATATCTATAAACTTAGATGTGATTATCTGACGTAGGTATTATGACTCGAACTATGCTTAATTGAATCAGGAAATAATAGTTATTTCCTTTATATTTTTCAGCCAATGGCTGATAAGAAT
>JAANYP010003743.1:0-16635 GCA_020465985.1 Centrapalus pauciflorus
GGAGAAGACTTTAGGTAACGTAAAGTTCTATACACGGCCTTCATGTGGTCTTCACTTGGGGCATGCATGAACCGGCTTACCACGCTAAATGCATATGCGATATCGGGTCGAGTGTGAGACAAGTAGATCAACTTCCCAACTAGTTTTTGGTAACGTTCCTTGTTTGCTGGAGTTTGATCCGGATGCATCCATAAACCATGATTTATCTCAATAGGAGTATCTACAGGTTTACAATTAAGCATACATGTTTCTGTCAATAAGTCCAGTACATACTTTCTTTGGCACATGGAGATACCGTGTCTTGATCTAGCTACCTCGATACCCAAGAAATACTTTAAGTGGCCAAGGTCTTTTAATTCGAACTCCGTTACAAGAATTCCTTGAAGTTTAGTAATTTCATCAGGATCATTTCACGTGACTACCATGTCATCAACATACACGAGAAGAGCTGTTACTTTCTTCTCCTTTTTCTTGACAAAGAGTTTGTGATCGGCATCACTTTGCGTATAATCAATCCTTTTAATAAAGCTCGAAAATCTTCCAAACCAAGCTCGGGGAGATTGTTTTAACCCGTATAATGCCTTTTTTAATTTGCACACTTTGTCGCTACACTTTATACCCGGTGGGGGATCCATATATACTTCCTCTTCCAGATATCCGTTCAAGAAAGCATTCTTTACGTCAAACTATCGTAATGGCCAATCACGGCTTGCTGCAATCGATACGAGTATACGAATGGTGTTTATTTTTGCCACGGGAGCGAATGTGTCTTCGTAATCTATTCCATATTTTTTTATTGTACCCCTTCGCGACAAGGCTTGCTTTGTACCCATCAATTTTTCCTGTAGGATCCAATTTAACAGTGTATATCCACCTACAACCTACTGTATTCTTTCCTGGAGGAAGACTTACGAGTTCCCATGTATGATTTCGTTGTAGAGCATCCATTTATTCATTCATTGCCTTTTTTTCACTTCTGATCGTTTAATGCTTCCTCTACGGTGTTTGGGATCGAAACTGATGATAGTTGTTCAACAAGGAGCGCTTGTGATTTTGCCAACCGGTGAAACAATACTTAGTTGTTGATGGGGTACTTTGTTTTCGCTTAAGGCTCAATTGATACTGCTTCTTCGGGATCCCTCTATTGTGTCTGATTGTATATCTAGGTTCAGTCTGGCCAGGAGCTTCAATTGTACCTTACATAACACAATCACTAGAAATAATAGGAGAAGTAGTTACCTGTGGAGAGGCTTGTAAGTTCGGATTCTTATTGGGTATTAAAGGAATTGTAGTATCTTGGGTTTCATGATTTTCTTCAGTATGAGTAGTTCTTTCTTCATTCTCCATTTCCCCTATAATGTCTCCCCCTATTTCAGTTCCAATTCCACATTCTACACTATTATCTTCCTCAGCAGCTTTTTCCATTTCTTCTCCTTGACCGGATACATTTGGCTCTATAATGTCTCCCCCTATTTCAGTTTCATTTCCACATTCCACATTATTATCTTCCTCAATACATTTGGCTGATCGATATCCATGTCCACATGAGTTTTTCCTTCATTTTGGTTTGATATTATCTCCCCAAGAAGAGAACACTCATGTCCAAAATATGAGATATTCTCGTGGAATACTACATCTCGAGTGACATACATCTTTTTCTCTTTAGGGTCATAACATCGGTAGCCTTTTTTAAAGTCGACATACCCGAGGAAAACACACCGGACAACCCTTGATTCTAACTTCCCAATGTTTTGGTGTACATAGGATGTACAACCGAAAACTCTTGGTTCTAAATTCAGGTATGCTGGAGTGTTTACCAGTTCATGAAGCTTTTGAATCGGGGTTTTAAAGTCAATAACTCGAGATGGAGTTCTATTCATAAGATATGCAGCTGATTTAACTGCTTCACCCCAGTATTGTCGCGGAACATTCATATCAAATAAGGAGGCCCGTACTAATTCTAATAATTGTCTGTTTCTTCGTTCAGCAAGCCCATTTTGTTGGGGGCTGTTAACACATGATGTTTGGTGTCGAATGGAGTTTTCTCTGCAAAACCTCTCCATCTCATGATTTATGTACTCCCTCCATTGTCTGATTGGAGAACCTAGATGTCACGTTTATATTGTGACTTCACCACCCGCTACAATTCCTGAAACACATAGTATACTTCACATTTTCGTTTGAGAAGCGAAACCCATATCATTCGTGTACATTCATCAATAAAAGTTACAAAATAACGAGCACCACTAGGTGTAGGAACTCGCCCCAAACATCCGAGTGAATAGTCATAAATGGGACCAACGATTTGTTAGGACTAGAAGGATACGAAACTTTATGGCTCTTCGCCATTTCACAAATACCACATTTGAACTCATCAGCCTCATCATATGAAAATAAACTTGGTTTCAATTTTTGAAGGTAATTAAACGACAAATGTCCTAATCGGCGGTGCCACAGCCAAACTAGTGTTTTATTTCCTTGATTCATTCCGGTGTTGTAAGCTTCCCCATGTCTTTGTTCTTCAAGATAGTACAACTTCCCTCGTCTAATACCATAGCCAAGAATCCGATGAGTCGTCATGTCCTGGAATACACATTCATCAGGCCAAAAAAAAGTTACAAAACAATTTTGGGCTTTAGTAATTTGACTGATGGATAAAAGATTAGAAGATAGTGATGGAACAACAAGAACAATATCCAAGTTCAAAGAATTGGATACACGTGCTGGTCCTTCACATGTTACACGAGCTTCTCCCCCATTTGCAGTGAGAATTTTTGATTGTTTTGGCAAACACAAAGATTCAAGTTTTGAAGGATCATATGTCATATGATCCATTGCTCCCGTATTGATAATCCAAGCATTATTTTTTGACATACCCAATCCATCGATCTTTTCAGCGTGGGCTGCAATAGCAATAGTTTCTTCTTCACCCTTTGCTATCGTGGCTTTACCTAGCTTCCTTCGAGGCCTTTTCGAGAAATCCCACCAATCCGGGTAACCAATGATTTCGTAGCACCTTTGTTTTGAGTGACCTTCTCCGCAATGAATACATGTATATGTGTTCCCTTTGCTGGGACGGTTTTGAGTAGCAAGATGCACCATGCTGTCAGAATCAACCTTAGGTTCCTCCATTGTGTTACGTTGATTTTGATTCTTACGAATATACGCATAACATGATTCCAGATCTAAAGGTGGATCCTTTCTCAAGATTTCACTTCGAGCATTGTTCAACTTTGGATCAAACCTGCAAGGAAAATATGAACTCGAAGACGGGCTAGCGTTTTGTGAAGTGATACTACCTGATTAACACCTTCTTCTTAAGCCATGAGACGGGTGTCAATTTCTTGAAAGATACTAACCAGTTCATTGTAGTACGTAGACAACGATCTACTGCTCTGACGAGTTGTGAATGATATTCGATTCAATTCAAACAGCTGGGTTTCGTTAGAGCCATCATAAAACGTTTTTGCAACAACCTCCCATATTTCTTTAGCCGTATAAAGCCGAATAAATCGTCGGATCAATGGCGGACTCATTAAATCAATGAGCCAACTTTTGACCCGATTATTATCTATGAGCCAGCTTTCAAGATGCATGCCTCTTGAAGGTTTTGGGGTATCACCAGTCAGAAATCCAGACTTGTTTCTTGCTCCGATTCGCATCTCCATGAGTTGAGACCATAACGTATAGTTCGTTTCGTCCAAGACGATTCCAGTTGGAAAAGGTGTGTCTTGAACATTCTGAACGATGACACGAGGTTCTTGAGGAGAAGCTGAGGTTCTTGAGGAGAAGCTTCTTTGTCAGTCATGGTGAGGGATTATTCGAGTCGAGAATATACAAAGGGTTAATTCGATAGCTTACATTTCGTAGGGCTCTGATACCATATAAACAAGATGATTTACTGTGGTGAAATTTTTCTATGTCTTCATTCACCCATGAAGGGACCATATATACAAGATGTACATCACTCACTAATCTTGGAAACAAATTATGACTCTAATTACAAGATTCTAGCCTAATAAAAAAAGGAAAATGTGTACACCATAAATATGGATAGACTAAATCAATCCCATAAAATGCTCTCGTCAACACATATTTGGTTATTCTCAGCTACATTTTACTATATACTGACGGAATTTGACGGAGTTGGAACAGAAATTTCTTTCCCTTAAGGTCTTTGTTTGTTAAAATTAAATTAAAAATTGTTTGGTTTCTGCTTCATTTTTTGTATTGCTTCGATGCCTCATCAGCTAAATTTTTTGAATTTTGTGTTTAGTTGATTTTTGTGAGGGTGTTTTTATTTACTTGGCCTTGTAATAATTACATGGGGAGTTCTAATAGTGTGGATAAAACAAAGGCAATACAAAGCTCAGTGTCATTATACTTATTTTACGCGGCCTTGTAAGATTTACACTACCAAAGCTTTACGCGGCCACGAATATGAGGCCATGCAATCATGAGCAAACTTTCACGCTGACATGACGAAACCATGAAGACTAACGGCCTTACACTTCTACGTTGTCGCATACCAAGTCCTTAATGGGCGCGTACAGTTAGGGGTGAAAATAATTGAGTTTTGGCTATAATAAAATATTGGTTTTTGTCCCACATTGGTAGAAATGTGAAAGTTGAAGTGGTATTCATGCATGTAATAGGAGCCCAAGGCTTTGGGTTCATTGTGGCCCAGTTAAGTGCACTTTAAGTATTTGATTCTTTCGTTTGATTCTTTATTTCTTTCTCTACAGCGTTGTACAGTGTGAGTCAAATCTTTGGAGTGTGCTAGTGTAATTGAGGGTGACTTGAGAGATTAGTCCATGTGTTTGTAAAAATTTGTCATATAGTGAAGTTTTCTCTGAAGACCTGTAGTTTTTCTTCAGTTTTGGAATTTACCACATAAATTATTGTGTTCAAGTTTCTTTATTTTTTTTCATTGGTCCAACTTTTGGAAATCTTTGAAACCATTTTTCCACTAAAGTGGTATCATAGAACCAAGTTTGGTGAAGGTCTTGGTTTTAGTATTAATTTGTATGCTTTGTGGTTACAACTTTATCTGATCTACCACATTAGAAAACATAATTCTATTGGTCGTATTAGAGGGACTCTTGGTTTTAGACGTTTGTGGTAAATTCTCTGGTTGTAGTTTTGCTTGATCTTCCACATCATAGAATGAATTCCTATTGGTTTTTGAGATACAAACACCATGTCAAAGTCCGTCCAGTGATGTTTGATGTAAAGAAATTTGATGAAAGAATATGACATGAAGAAGTGGGGACAGTCAATATATGTCAAGATTAGTTGCACGGGTAGAGCAGAATTGACAAAGAGCTCTAACTCAATTAATAATGGCTCCCTTGTCATGAAAAATGAAGATTTCTTTTTATATGAGATACTTATTGTTTGTCAGTTTTATCATGGGAAAGTGATGGATTTTGTTAGTGGATCCATAGGTTTACACATATGCATTGGTTTGGCTAGATGCAAGTTGTATGGTGGAATGTGATTTCGAAAACTGATTAACTTCCAAGTATGTCAAACAACGATAGTTGTACCATTGACTATATTTGGTATATTCAATCCCCCATGGTTTAATTTATAGTCTACAATAAATTCTCCATAGTATAATGGATAATAAGAAAACGAGCATTATAATGTTTATTTCATTATATTTGGTATATAAATCTGTCTAATGAATTGAAGTATGATTGTGCCTAATGACCAAAATATATAATTAATAACTTTTTAAAATTTTTTGAATGATAAAAATATTTTAAGGTATGTTCTTTTTTATTTTTTTCTTCACAAAATAATTATTTTTCTTCATAATATATTTTTTTTCATAATAAGTGTCATGTAGGGGTGATACGACTAGGTAGAATTAGGTGGGACGCGTAAAAAACAAGAATGAGATATGATATGGTAGGATGATATTAATTAAGTAGGTTGGATGTGTGTAATGTAAGGGTAAAAAGAGATTTGATAGGTTTGATAGGTGAGTAGATCGGTAGCGAACCACATTACAATTATTTGATTGGATCGGTTCTTGCAATCATTTATATTCGGTTTCAGTTAAATCGGTTCCAGGTTAGTTCGGTTTGTTTCAGGAACCATTTACATCCCTAGTACGGTGGGTATATAAGAGTGAGAATGGATGTGACAAGTTTGATGGATGAGTAAATTGGTGATAGGATGAGGTTATGTAGGGTAGGGTAGAGTACGATGGGTGTAATATAAGAATGAGAAAAGACATGGTAAATTTGATTGTTGGGTAGATTGGTTGTTGGGGTATGGGTCGATATGATAGGTATGAATGAATAGAGACATGTAAATGAAATGTTCATTCATTGACAACTCTAGTGGAAAACACATTTCATTAGTGGAGATAGTTTTTTGTTTAAAAGGGAATTGCCATTACATGAAATTTTCTGGTATGGTGATGAAATATTTATTCATTTTCAATCAAATTCCTAAGTTGTTAGAAATAGTTTTTTAAATCATTTGTTTATTTATAGTTCAAGCATAATTCGGTTTCTGGTCTAGGATCAATTTAAGATAAATGTATTAATTGGGGTAATAATATCTAAATGTTAAGATGTGTATAGGTAGTGAGGATTTCGGTTTGGTTTATTATTAGACTTGAAAACATCTGATGGTTTTTAAGAAAATACATTTTAGAGATAAGAATGCGTTTGAACGCGTTATAAATATTTTTTTTTTGTCTTTTTCATTTTGTACTTTGTTTTATGTTTTTATGGATTTGGGTGATTACATTGAAAACAAAAGATGAAAATTTCAAAATGTGTTTTCAAATTTACTTATAATTTTTAAAGTTAAAAACTGATAATTAAAAACCAAAAACATAAAAAGAAAGACAATGGAATTTGATATACGTTTCCAGAAATCCTTGACGGAAATTTTCATCAAAAACATGTAAACTAAACGCTCAAAAATTTGCATGTTTAATTACATTAAAAGTTTACTCCCAAATTTTTGCAGGGATTCCCATACATTAATACGGGGGTAATATCATGCATTCAATCTTCATATCATATTGACGAAAATTTTATTATATAATATAAGGTTTTTATGTAAAAATTGGATATTTTTTTGTGATTAAAAGCTCTAATTAATTTTGTAGTCATAAAAAAAGTCTTAACCGACTAAAATTTTATGAAACTGGTATATTACTCGTTGCAACCAGTTACCTCATCTTCGACGAAATCTTTGGTGACTGTTGAATCCTCCGACGAGTCTTTTAGCACCGATTTGGTTTCTCGTTTAGGGTTGTATGCACTTAACCTCCAATGGTGACACATCCATCCTCGATGAAGCCTCCGTCGAGCTTTGAAACACTTGAAGCTTCGATTTATTCATTATTGAGTTGCTGTTTGATTTGTTAGGCTTTAAATTGTTGATTTGTATTTTTATTTTTCGTACGAAAATATTTGTTCTTGAGAAGGTTTCCGGAGAATGTGGTGGTTGCAGGTCACATTTTTTAAGAAAATCATTATTTTGATAAGGGTTTATTACGAAAAAACCAACATGATTCTACGTTTTTTGCGTTTTCGTTTCTCCATGTTATTTTTTTCCAGAAAAGCCCTAAAGTTAATTTTTTCTTTTTGGTTTAGTGAAATTTGGCTATTAGAACCCGGTTTTTCTGTTTTTAAAATCCCGTTGGACTAATTATAACCGGACTCTAATAGTCAAATTTCACAAAACCAATAAAAAAAAAAATTAACTTGAGGGTTTTTCTGGAAAAAAATAACATGGAGAAACGAAAATGCAAAAAACGTAGAATCATGTTGGTTTTTTCGTAATAAACCCTTATCAAAATAATGATTTTCTTAAAAAAAATGTGACCTGCAACCACCACAAAACACGGAGGAACGAAATGCAAAAACTGTAAACATGTAATTTTTTTCGTAATAAACCCTTTAGATAAAGTTCTAGCAAGACAAGGGTTTTGTAACACCCACATTTCTCACACAAATGCCACGTCAATAAATAATCATAAGTGGTAGTATCGTAATCATCTCAAGATGCACATGTCACAGGATTAGCGGAAAACACTATTAATTAAAACTTTAATACAGATATCGTCATACTTTGTTAGGCACAAAAAGGCCTCAGTCAAACCTGCTCTACATCTGAGGGGGAGATTTTATAATCAAACCTGTTGATACATTTGAAGGTTGAATTTAAGGCCTGTTATATGCCTTATTGAAACCTGACAATGATTTGCAATATCAGTCTAAAGCTGTTCTATAAGTTGCATGTGTTGCAACCAAGACAGTTTGTCCAAGCTGATCAGTCTGCTGATCAGGCTGAACATAAACTGTCTACGCTGCTCTACACTGTTGAGCAGCTTGGGCATTTTTAAAGTGTTCTGTTCTTTGTGAACAGAACCTGTTCTTTGTGAACAGGCTAAACACTTTATGGAATTTGTTTCCAAGTCATCATGTATTGTTTTTAACTACCAGATCAGTTTACACAGTTGAAGACAAAGTGGAAAGCAGAACCGCTCAGCCTGCCCAAGCTGTTCTGTTACATGAAGACAAACAGATATTTGAAAAAGGGTGACAGACCTTTTTCTTATATCAAAATAGGCCTTTACAAGGAAGAAAGACGCAAAGTTGACATTCCTAAAATGGTTAAAGGCAATGCAACAGTAGAAAGTAAAAAGACAAAAGTTCTGCACAAGAGAAGGCAAGTCTGCTTTTCAGAAAAGTGCAGAAAAGTTATATTGTCTTTTCAAACAAGACTTCTCCTTTTTCATTCTGCCCAATGAAGATGTTTCTCTTAGATCCTCTAAGTGAGTATAAAAGGAAGCTTCTAAGGTCAGAAAGAATGTGAAGAAAGCTAAGTGCTTAAACCAAGAGTGAACGTGCAAGTGTGATATTCATGCATGCAAATCTTCTGTAAACAAGCTTCTGTGTGTCTAAGCTGTTTACCAAAGCTGTTCCTTAAAGTCTTGTAAAATACAGTGAGTGCATCTTAGTGAGTGTGTTCATTGTAATCTAGTTTGAGTGTGTCTTAGACTAGAAACCATACTGTTGTATTCTGTCATCTCAGCTTGAACAATTCCGCAGTCAAGCTTGTTTGTAATTAACATTTGTTGATAATACATACAAACATTGAGAAAAAGAGTGTGTAGTTTTTAAATACTGTATTCACCCCCCCTCTACAGTTTATTACTATATACTTTGGGAACCTTTCGGGACCTACAACTGGTATCAGAGCAGTTTAGAGTGTGTGTCATTCTAGATCTCTCATAATCCCAAGTTTCCATGGACAACAGTGCTGCAAACTCTTCTTACTATGACAATGGTTCTATGGGCAAGCCTCCAAAATTTAATCATCAAAACTTCTCTGGTTGGAAGTGCAGAATGATGCTCTATTTAGAGAATCTGGATGTACAACTGCCAGAGATAGTGATGGAGGGTCCCTATGTGCCAACCTCTGTTACTACAATAACTCCAGCGGTTGAAGGAGCTGCTCCTGAAATCAGGACCTTTGAGAAAGCAAAAGCTCAATGGTCTGATGAAGACAAGAGAATGGTAGCTCTGGATGCAAAGGCCAGAAACAACCTGGTCATTTCTCTTCCTGATGATGTGTTCAAGCAGGTTGAGAAGATGAAGACTGCAAAGGAGATGTGGGATACTCTGTGTACCGTCTATGATGGACCCACAATCACACTGGACAACAGGATTAACAATCTTGTTAGACAGTATGAACTCTTCTTTGCCAAACCAAAGGAGTCTCTCACAGAAACCTACACCAGGTTCACTGCTCTGGTGAATGATCTCAAAGCTGTTGGGATCACCAAGGACAGTCTTACTTTGGTGAACAAGTTTCTGGACATTTTACCTGAGGAGTGGAACTATTTCTCAACCATCCTAAGAAACTCAGGTACTATCAGAAGTATGGATCTGGTCAATCTGTATGGATCCTTACTGAATGATGAACAATCAAGGCAGCAAAAGAGGAATGCCTTGGAAATGTCCAGAAGAGGTACTGCCTTTGTGGCTAATGTGAGACAGTCTGTTAATCAGGTGAGTGATGTGTTCACTCAACCTGATCAACAGGATGATGATAAGGAGGAGGTGTCTGAAGAAGAAGAGGCTGCAGATCTTACTGAACAAGATGATGAGCAAATGATAGCTATGCTTGTCAAAAAGTTCAGCAAGAGAAGATTTGGAAGAAGTATGCTACAAGGAGGTGCAAGTGCTGGCCAAAAGAAAGCATTTGACAAATCCAAGGCTGAGTGCTTCAAGTGTGGCAAAACTGGCCATATAGCTGCTGACTGTGTGTCAAAAGCTGTTGGTCAGTCATCCAAATCTATCAAGACTAACAGGGATGATGGCTATAGGGTTAAGTACCTTATGGCCATGGCTAAGCTGAGGAAATTGGAAAACTCTGTGTCTTCCAATCGCCAGAAGGGACTCATGGCTGAGACATGTGACTGGGAGGAATCTGATTCATCATCTGATGAAGAAGATAATCAGTGTCTGATGGCCAACTCTGATGTTCCATCAACAAGCAGTTTCAAACAGGACATGGCTGAAGCTGAAGCCTTCAGCAGCTTGGAGAACTGGAATCCTACAATGATGTATAAGGTACAAAATTTTATGGCTTACAGTTCTGAAGAAAAAGTTAAAATGTTTGAATACATGCTTGTTGATCTGAAAGCTGCTGTTGAGAAGCATGATGCTTTATTATCTGAAATCTCTAAGCTTAAAGCTGATCTTAAAACTAAAACCAGTAAACTGGACAGTTTCTATAAGTTGGAAACTGAGCTTGATGAATTAAAACACATCAACTCCATTTTACTGGAAGAAAAGAGAGAAACAGATATAAAGCATGCTAAGCTTCAAAAGATAGTTGACTCTTGGTGCCAATCTGCACAAAAAGTCAGCCATTGTATCAGTCAACAGATTCCTGCTCAAATCCAAGCCTATCTTGGAGGGGATCTTGACACAGCAGCTTCCATTGTTGAAATAAGTAATTTGAAAGAAGACTTGTCCACTCTTGGTGAACTTCCAAATACATTCATCCAAAATGTGAATGGTAAACTTATTTCAACAAACAGGTTTGTCAGGCCTCAAAATACTGACAGCTTGTGTGAACTCAGCTCAAAAGCTGATGTTGGAGTTTGTTCTCCAAAACAGCCTGCTAAGTGCTCTGCTAGCTCACACAAGCAGAAGAAAGGAAAACATGCTCAAACTAAAGCTGTGGATGCTAAGCCTGTTGACAAAACAGGTTCAGAGTCCAAAGCTGTTGGTAAAAAGCATGTTAATCCTTTTGATGCTAAACATTTTGAAAATAAGTTTTCAAAAAGTAAGCAGCCTGTTTTCAACAAGGGTAAGTCTCAGGTTGAAAACAAAACTGCTGTGATTTCAAATAAGTTTTCAAATCATGGTGGTAAATTGGTTTTAAATGAAAATAAGTTTTTCAAAACCAAACACAGTGAGTATGCTGATAGGCAGCATAAATCACAACTCAGTAGGGGCAAAGGCAAAGCCATTGCTCAAACTGAGACAACTGGGAATAAGTTTCCCAAACCTGTGGAAGCTCAAAGGCCAATCAAGCTTCCTGTCTTTGACATCTGTCCTCCCAAAAAGAGGAAAGAAGAGACAGTCAAAGCTGTGGCCTATGAACTTACCACACAAGCTGTTGATTCTGCAAAAATTGCTAAACCTGCTGAAAGAATCAACAAAAACAGTTCAGAATGTGTTTCTGAAGGACCTTCTTCCAAAAGCACCAAAAAGAGAAAATGTTATAAGTGTGGGAAGAAGACACATCTGGCCAAGGACTGTCCTGAATCTGAGGACATGAGGCCTGTTGGCTCTGCTGTTTCCCTCACAGCTGTTACAAGCAGTGGTGGAAATGACATAGTCACTGAGGATGGTATTCAAACTGATACCATTCAAATAGGGAATATTAGTGTGGACATTCAAAATCCATCAACAAGTGTTGATGAAGTAGGAGAACTCATCTGTGTGATGAGTTCCCCTAAAAATAACTAATAATTCTCTTCTCACTCTGCAGGAAAAACAACCTTCCCAGGTTTGGTACTTGGACAGTGGCTGCTCAGGGCACATGACAGGTTGTAAAGACTGCTGAGTAATCTCAGGCCTGAAAAAGGGCCAAAAGTCACCTTTGGTGACAATGTACAGGGATCCACTGAGGGATATGGAACTCTTAAAGCTGGTGCTGCAGTGTTCAAAAGGGTAGCCTATGTGGTTGGGCTAAAACATAACCTTGTTAGCATAAGTCAACTGTGTGATGCTGGCTACAAGGTTAACTTTGATGAGCACCTGGGTTACATATTGGATTCCCAAGGCAAAGTTGTGCTGTGTGCTCAACGAAAGAAAGGTGTATATGTTGTGGATATGCATTCTGCTGATCCCACAACTGAAACCTGTTTTCTCACAAGAACCAACGCTGATCTAAACTGGTTATGGCATAGAAGATTGTCACACCTGAACTTCAAGAACATCAATAAACTCTGTAAGAAAGAGTTGGTAACAGGTTTGCCTTCTATTACTTTTGCCAAAGATAGATTATGCACAGCTTGTGAGAAAGGCAAGCAGAGAAAAACATCTTTTAAATTCAAACATAATTTCTCTATTGATACTCCACTCTTCTTAATCCATATGGACTTGTTTGGACCTATTAATGTCCCAAGTCTAGGAGAAAGAAGATACACTCTTGTAATGGTTGATGAGTTCTCCAGGTACACATGGGTGATCTTTTTGAAGAGCAAAGGAGAGGCTGCGAGAGAAATTATTGGATTTGTTAAAAAGATGGAAATGCTGAACTCTGCCCAAGTAAAGCAGCTTAGAAGTGATCATGGTACTGAATTCAGAAACAGTACTCTTGAAGACTTCTGTGAAGAGAAAGGTATCAGTCAAAACTTTTCAGCAGTAAGAACTCCTCAACAAAATGGAGTTGCTGAAAGGAGAAACCGAACTCTCATTGAAGCTGCCAGAAACATGCTGTGTGCATCAGGTTTGCCTTCATCATTTTGGGCTGAAGCTGTCAACACTGCCTGCTTCACTCAAAACAGATCCTTAGTGGTGAAAAGGTTCAACAAGACCCCCTATGAGCTGCTCAAAGGGAGAAAGCCAAATGTCAGCTATTTCCATGTGTTTGGATGTCCCTGTTTCATTCTGAATCAAATGGACCAGCTGTCAAAATTTGAACCTAAAGCTGATGAAGGAGTGTTTGTTGGTTACTCTTCTATCTCCAAAGCCTACAGAGTATACAACAACAAAAGAAAGGTGATAGATGAATCTATCAATGTCACCTTTGAAGAGTCCAAGAATGCCTCCACCAAAGCTGTTCCTGAATCAGTTTCAGGAGACCTCAACTTTTATGATCTGATGCATTCAATCAATGAAGAGGACTCAAAAGCTTCCACTACACCCAGTGTGGAACCTGCTAATCATAATGGACATGATGATGATTATGTCAATACACCCTGTGTGAATAAATGTACTGACTTAATTACAACTGCATGTCCAGAACCTATCAATGCTGATTTCCCCAGTTCCTCTGCTGATATGTTCAACAGTGGTCAAACATGTTCAACAAGTGAACAGGCTCAAGACAACAGTGTGTCTGAAAATCTTGAGAGCTGTTCAACAGGACCTGCTGAAGATGTTAACAACTCTGGTAAGTCATCATTGAAAAATGATCCTAAGTGGATAAGGTGTCACCCCAATGATCAAATAATTGGTGACATCAATAAAGGGATACAAACTCGGTGGGACAGCTTAGGGAACTTTTGTATGTTCTCTAGTTTTGTTTCACTGATGGAGCCAAAGAAGGTGGATGAAGCACTAAAGGATGCCAATTGGATCACTGCCATGCAAGAAGAACTCAATCAGTTTGAGAGAAACAAAGTATGGAAGCTGGTCCCTGCCCCTAAAGGAAAAACCATAATTGGCACAAAATGGGTTTTCAGGAACAAAATGGATGAGCAAGGTCATGTCATTAGAAATAAGGCAAGACTGGTTGCTCAGGGCTACAGACAGGAGGAAGGCATTGACTATGATGAGACATTTGCTCCTGTGGCCAGGCTAGAAGCAATTCGTTTGTATCTAGCCTACGCTGTTCATAAGAGCATAAAGGTATTTCAAATGGATGTGAAGAGTGCATTTTTGAATGGGAAGCTGCAAGAAGAAGTATATGTCAAGCAGCCTCCAGGTTTTGAAAATGAACAACACCCAGGTTTTGTCTATAAGTTAGACAAAGCTCTCTATGGTCTCAAACAAGCCCCTAGAGCCTGGTATGACACTCTTACTGAATTTCTTATGAGCAATGGGTACTCCAGAGGTAAAGTGGATACCACATTGTTCATAAAGAAGGTGAAGTCTGATATTATGCTTGTTCAAATTTATGTGGATGACATAATATTTTGTTCTACTAATGAGCAACTATGCAAGAATTTTTCATTACTCATGAAATCCAAGTATGAAATGAGTATGATGGGAGAACTAACTTTCTTTTTAGGATTACAGGTTAAACAAACCTCAACTGGAATTTTTATAAATCAAAGAAAGTACACTTTAGATCTTTTGAAAAGTTTTAAATTTGATCAAAGTTCTCCTATTAAAACCCCAATGGCAACCAATGTAAAATTGGATGCTGATGCCAGTGGCAAAGCTGTTTCAGTAACAGCTTACAGAGGCATGATTGGGAGCTTGCTATACTTGACTGCTAGCAGACCTGATATTATGTTTGCCACATGTTTATGTGCTAGGTTCCAAGCTAATCCAAAGGAATCACATCTTGCAGCTGTTAAAAGAATCTTCAGATACCTGAAGGGTACTCCAGGTTTGGGTCTTTGGTATCCCAAAGACTCAAGCCTTGAACTAACAAGTTATTCAGATTCTGATTTTGCAGGCTGCAGGTTAGACAGGAAAAGCACAACAGGTGGATGTCAACTCCTTGGTGGAAAGTTGATCAGTTGGAGTAGCAAGAAGCAGAACTCAGTGTCCACTTCTACTGCTGAAGCTGAATATATTGCTGCTGGAAGCTGCTGTGGGCAGATTCTGTGGATGCAGCATCAGCTTGAAGACTATGGGCTTATGTATAGGAAAACTCCTATTCTGTGTGATAACACAAGTGCCATAGCCATCTCCAACAATCCAGTATTTCACTCAAGAACAAAGCATATTGAAGTCAGACATCACTTCATCAGGGATCACATCCAAAAAGGTAATGTGGAGGTAAGTTTTATTTCCACAAATGAACAGCTTGCAGACATTTTCACCAAAACTCTGGATGAAACAAGGTTTAATTACCTTGTCAGCAAGCTGGGCATGTTAAACAAGAGTGACTAAGTGTCTCTCAACGGTCTAATAATTCGTATGTCTCACACTGCTCAAGTTTCTCTGAACAGCTTAGACAGAACAGGTTATACATGTTCTGTACTTAGTCATTTGTCTGAAAAAATTGAACAGCTTGAACATACAACAGGCTGAACAAAAACAGTTTAACCTGTTTATTCGTCCAGCCTGCTCTGATGGTTCAGTCTTCAACCTGTTCACTTCTTCACACTGTAACCTGTTCATCTATTGAACTCAACCTGTTCTCACAAAGGAGAGCAGGCTGAAGGAACAGTTTGAAGAAAGAACAGCTTGAAGACTGAGAACCTTGTTGACCCTGATCATCACAGGTTTGACCATCAGCGTAGACCAACAGTTTAATTACCTTTCTTCATAATTAAGTTTCTTAAATTATGTTTTATTTAACTTAATTACTGCGAATAATGTATGTTACGTGTGTTAGTGATCAAAAAGGTCAAGTGGTCTGACAATGTTTCTGACATGGACAACCGTTCCGTTTTCCGTTAACAAACATTTCAAATCAAACCGCCCAAATCTTTTCTCTCTCATACACACGACCATTCAAAATCCTATAAATACCACCATACTGTTTCATCTTCGTCTTCCTCATCATTCCCAGAAATTCTCAAGAACCCTAAAATCGACTAAGTATCTTTTGCTTCCTCAAACCTTCAAATTTCTCAAATGGCTCACAGACCCAATCCCTTTCTGCCAGTTTTCGTTGGTGAGGATGTTGTTAAACATCCTTCTGTCACCACGATGCTGACCCTGAAACCCACCAACTACATAGCAAACCTCACAATCCCCAAAAACTATGTGGGAAAGGGTTACGATCAAATGGTGGAATTTCTGCAAGTTCATCCGTTGAACTATGCCCTGACTGCATCTCCTGGTGTCCTGTACCAGGAGATGGTATACGAGTTCTGGTACACCTGCTCCTACAATCCAAACACTAAGGTTATCAGAGGTACTATTCTCAATGGAACTCAAACCATTGAGATTACAGTCGATCTTTTGAGGGAAGTTCTTCATCTTCCAGTGGCTGAGAACTATGATCTCCCTCAGCCTGAAAATGAGCAAATGGGCAATCTGCTACGCTTCTGTGGTGTGGCAGAACACAAGGTTGGAGCTACTTTGTACAGGAAGGAGTTATCACCTACTTACAACTTCTTATTTGCCTCTGTGGCAATGTCGTTCAGCAGCAAGGTTGGTTCCTTTGACCAACTTAGTAGAGATGAAGTGCCGATAGACCTTCAGCTGGTGGATGGGACTACACTTGACA
>JAANYP010003744.1:0-208689 GCA_020465985.1 Centrapalus pauciflorus
GTTGAATACGCTATTAAAAAACTACGGCACGATTTCGCAATGTTGTTATGTATTATAACAATTTGTTATTACAAACAAGCGTGAATGCGGAATAGTTTTTCAACTAGATGACAATACACAATATGTTCACTAGTCTAAGACAAACTCAAACTAGTATACGATGAATACACTCACTAAGAAGCACTCACTGGGTTTTCAAGACTTTAAAGGAACAGCTTATGTAAAACAGCTTAGACACACAGATACTGAATTACACAGCAGACTTGCATGCATGAAAAACACACTTGCACGTTCACTCTTGGTTTCAGCACTTAGCTTTCTTCACACCTTTCTCTGTCCTTAGAAGCTTCCTTTTATACTCATTCAGAGGATCTAAGAGAAACATCTTCATTGGACGGAATGAAAAGAAGAAGTCTTGTTGAAAAGACAACATAACCTTTTCTGCACTTTTCTGAAAAGCAGACTTGTCTTCACATGTGCAGAACTTTTGTCTTTTTACTTTGTCTATTGTTGCATTGCCTTTAACTAATTTAGGAATGTCAACTTTGCGTCTTTCTTCCTTGTAAAGGCCTATTTTGATATAAGAAAAAGGTCTGTCACCCTTTTTCAAATAACCTTTTGTCTTCATGTTACAGAACAGCTTGGGCAGGCTGAGCAGTTCTGTTTTCCACTTTGTCTTCGACTTTGTAAACTGATCTTGTAATCAAAAACAATACATGATGACTTGGAAACTTATTCCATAAAGTGTTTAGCCTGTTCACAAAGAACAGGTTCTGTTCACAAAGAACAGAACACTTTAAAAGTGCCCAAGCTGCTCACCAGTGTAGAGCAGCGTAGACAGTTTATGTCCAGCCTGTTCAGCAGACAGAACCGCTTGGACAAACTGTCTTAGTTGCAACACATGCAACACATAGAACAGCTTATGACTAATATTGCAAATCATTTTCAGGCTGCAATAAGGCATATAACAGGCCTTAAATTCAACCTTCAAATGCATCAACAGGTTTGATTATAAATCTCCCCCTCAGATGTAGAACAGGTTTGACTGAGGCCTTTTTGTGCCTAACACACACTGATTAGATATACAAACATAATTCAACAGGTTCCCAAAAGCTACTGTCAGCATACACTAAATACACATGGGCAAGATCCCTGATTAATCCCAGCTCCTACGTATGTGCCTGCTGCGGCTGTGACCCTACTGTCTGACTGTCTGAGACATGTGAGACTCGAAAACGTAAGCTGGGAAGCTCGTGAGTACGGGAGGGTTAGACTCTGCAGATATAACACATAGCATACACAAGGCACGTACAGAATCACGAATAACTAAACATAATTACACAGATACGTGGAGAAGCTCAGAACTTAGTGCACATCTCAACTCAAGGGGACATCGTTCCCCAGCTAACAGACCGCACACAGCAGTGGTTAGCAACACAATCGGCACATGAGCGACCTGACAATAACACTGCTGTATATATATATATATATATATATATATACACATATATATATATATATATATATATATATATATATATATATATATATATATATATATATATATATATATATATATATATATATATATATATATAGGGGTGGGTTCAGTGGAAAACCACTATGCACCTGAAAAACTATGGAAACCTATGCATACCGCCCGATTTGGTGCATTTCATGAAAAACGCGGTGGCATGATCGTAAACAAGTTGATGCATCACACGGGAAATTTGATGCATCGCGCGGGATTTTGATGCATCACGCGGGGAATTTGATGCATTTGTGGTGGTGCAGTGCGGTTTTCACAAGTTTTCAGGTGCATTGTGGTTTTCCATTGAACCCACCCATATATATATATATATATATATATATATATATATATATATATATATATATATATATATATATGTGTGTGTGTGTGTGTGTGTGTGTGTGTGTGTGTGTGTGTGTGTGTGTGTGTGTGTGTGTGTATGCGTGTATATATTCTTGTATTGATGAAGTAAGTGTACGTAGATATGATGGTAGATATATATATTTTTGTAAGGTTATGAAATCAAATGTTTGTAAAAGATGAGGTTATATATATGTTTTATGAAAGATTATATAAGGGTTTGAAGTTGTTATTTATATAAAATGCTACATGCGGATATTTGCATGGTTATTATCATGCAAAAATAAAATAAGTTTAGAAAGGTAAAATAAAGAATTACTTACTGAGAGTTTTCTTGAAAAGTGATGAAGACTTGGAAATTTTAAGACTGCTTGATGTTTGTAAGGAAAAACGAAGAAAGAAAACTTTGATTGTATTCTTTTGTTGGTGTATCTTGAATTGAGGTCGATGGCCTCTATTTATAGAGGTGAAAATGTATTTAAAATAATAATAATAATAATAATAATAATAATAAATAAATAAATAAAATATATGTTATGATGGAAAAGATGGAGTATGATCAGTTGAGTGTTTAGACATAAAAGTGATGGTTGTAAAAGTTAAAATGATTATATTTGTTGATGGTTTTATTATTATAATATAGAAAGTCAAAAGCTAGTTGTCCTTTAAAGGACAACCGGCTTTTAGATGTGATAAGTAATTGTGGCTTTCTCATTATTTTATTATTATTTTGTACAAAATTGTACAAAAACGTGCCAAAATTATTTATTTTTATTTTTAAGATTTCCTTTTGAAAATATCTGAATTTTTATACTTAGAAAATTTTCTGGAATGTCAAACTCGATTCAAGTATGAATCAAGTTTGATGCTGCTTCATCTGAGTTTGATGGAAGCTTTGGCCGAGATTTATGCAACATTAATCGAGTTGGATCAAGCATTGATCGAGTCGGATCAAGCTTTCGATCGATTTTGGTACAATGTTAGCCGAGTTGGATTTAGGTTTCATCCGAGTTTTATGAAGGTTTCATCCGAGTTTTATTAAGTTTGAATCGAGTTAATCATGTTTTATCCGAGTTGGTTCCTTTATGGATCGAGTTTGGCACTTTAAACATTCAAGTTTGGCTTAAGACTTATGGAAATTTAATTCTTAACATTTTTCCTAAGTCTAAATCAAGTTTCACATAAATATCTGATCAACTTAAATTAAAACTTACTTGATTTTGAGCCAGTTGTTACCCCTAACATAGACGGGTTTTCAACTTTCTGAAAGCAAACTCCTGCTCATCGGATCACACAAAAGGTATGGACTGTCGAATCAATCTCGTCAACGGCATAGCAATCCTCGAAAAGTCTTGGATGAACTGGCGATGGTACCCAGCTAAACCTGGAAAGTTGCGAACCTCAGGCACTGTCTTGGGCCGCTCCGAACTCATCACGACTTGAATCTTAGATGGATCCACTTTAATCCCCTCGGCACTCACAAGATGCCCCAGAAGTTGACCTCTCGCAACCAAAACTCGCACTTGGAGAACTTCGCATATAGCTTCTCCTTTCGCAGCACGGTTAAAACCTCTCGCAAGTGCTATTCGTGATCCTCGGCGCTCCTCGAATAGATCGGGATGTCGTCAATGAACATGATCACGAGCCGATCCAACATAGATCTACACACCCTGTTCATTAAATCCATGAAAGCCGCGGGTGCGTTAGTCAGTCCGAAGGGCATCACAAGAAACTCATAATGGTCGTATCGTGTCTGAAACGCAGTTTACGGAACATCCTCGTCTCTGACTCTCAACTGATGATAACCAGATCTCAAGTCAATCTTTGAAATATAGCTCGAACCCTGAAGCTGATTGAACAAGTCGGCGATACGTGGAAGCGGATACCTATTCTTTATCGTCACTTTGTTCAATTCTTTGTAATCAATGCACATCAACATCGTGTCATCATTCTTCTTTACAAACAACACGGGTGCTCCCCACGGGGACGAACTCAAACGATAAATCCACGATCTAACAACTCCTGAAGCTGTGACATCATCTCTCGCATCTTAGTGGGTGCCAGCCTATAAGGCGTCTTAGCTATACGCACCGCTCCAGGGATAAGGTCAATGCGGAACTCGACCTGATGATCTGGCGGTAACCCAGGCAACTCCTCTGGGAATACCTCAGGGAAATCTTTAGTCACAGGTTTATCCCCTATGGTCTTCTTCTTTTCCGGGGCGTCGACTAGATAAGCAGAAAAGGTCTCATACCCCTTAGAAACGTATCTCTGAGCTCTGGCCATAGAAATTATACCAATCTCACCTCTGCGCCACTCACCATACACAACAACACTCTCACTATTTGAAATGGGTATACGGATCATCTTCTTCGCACACAAGATATCGGCCTGTCTGGCTGTCTAACAATCCATACCCACTATCACATCAAAACTACAGATCTTGATCGGTAGTAGATCAATCAAAAGGTTGTGCGTATCAATCTCTAATACGCAGTCTCTATAAACCCGGCTCACTAATGTTGTACTCCCATCAACTCTCTCGACAACCAACGGAACAGGAAAAGCAGTAGAAGAAACTAGAAAGTACGCACAAAACACAACAGACACATACGAGCGGTCCCCTCCAGGTTCAAAAAAAATACGAGTACTAAGTCGATTCAGGATGTACGTACCAGATACCACGTCTGTAGACTCTCTAGCCTCCTCTGTAGTCGCCTGAAACACTCTGCCACGGCCTAGGGGGACTGTCTCACGATAGCCGATGAAGCGGGCACGGCTCTCGTCCCGTTGGTGCTCGCTCCCTGCACCACTGCGGCTGCCTCTGGGCAATCCCTCGCAACGTTGCCCGACTTCCCACAACGGAAGCACATAGAATCTCTCGAAATACAAGTCACAGAAGTATGACCATACTGTCCACAACGGTAGCATCGCGGATGCTCGGGCATACACGGCCCGGCATGACTGCGATGACATCTCTGGCAATCTCTCTCTCCATAGGAACTCTCTGATCGGCTCCCTGACGGCCGGGACCCCTGTCCCACACTATTCTGACTCTGGCTCGGAGCGCTGAATTGGGACGTCTGACTCTGACCCTGACCTGACCTCCTCGATCTTTAATCTCTACCCCTGTCTTTGTCTTGGTCTCTACGGGACTCAGAACTCTGTCCCTGAGAACGCCACTGCTCAGGCCGACCCTCTCTCTACGTATCTCGGGGCTCTCGCCAGTAACTCGAAGGCTGCTCAGTGTCCCCGTTCTCTGTCTCTGTGCTGGAGGCTGCTCCCTCGGTTTCTCTATCTCTCTCACCCTCATACTGTTGTACTGTCATTTCACCCTACTGTAAATGCATAAATCTGTGCTCCATCTCCCGAAACTCATCACGGGGAATGTACTGAAGCTCAAACACAGCTCTGAACTGATCCCATGTCATAGCAAAAGCCACAGATGATGACATCGAAGACTCGATCGACTTCCACCACTGTGTAACCCCTCCTCTCAACAGATAAGCAGCGTAACCGACCATGTTTCTGGGGTCCACATGAGCGACTCGAAAAGCTGCCTCGATCTCTCGCTCCCATGCCATGGACATACTTGGCTCACCTCCACCTCGAAACTCTGGCGGGGCTCCGGTCATAAAATCCTTAAAATAACCGCCCCTATAGGTAGTGAAGGATGAGGCACCTGCCCCTGAATCTGCCCCAGTGACTGGCATAGGACCCATACCCTGACGTTGACCCTGCTGGTTGTAGATTTGAGTCAAAATCTCCAAAAGCTCTGACTTTCGGATATACTCATCACCCGTTGGTCTACTCGCAACTAAACCCTCACCCTGATCAGCCATAACTACCTACACAAACCAAGGCAATTAAATAACAAATAGATTACCCAGCATCATACAATAAGCTAGGTCAGTTAATTCCACTAAAATCAATCTCAGGGAAGATTCCCACAGATCTGAACATGATTTAAGTTAAACATCCACTAATGATACTAAGACTTCAACTACAAGCTCTGATACCATCATGTAATACCCAACCAATTCTCACAAATGCCACGTTAACACATATCATAAGTGGCAATAATGCATATATAATCCATGTAACACGTGTCAGAGGTTACTACAAATCACTGATAATTAAAAACTTTAATACAATGTCTTCACAACATGTCACATGTCTGATACAGATAATTATCATCACTGAACTAACATACATTGCCTAACCGATAGCTATCATACATACTGATCAGATATAAAAACATAATTCAACAGGTTCCCAAAAGCTACAATCAGCATACAGTAAATACACATAGGCAAGATCCCTGATCAATCCCAGCTCCTACTTCTGTGGCTGCTGCGGCTGTGACCCTACTGTCTGACTGCCTGAGACACGTTAGACTCGAAAACGTAAGCTGTGAAGCTCGTGAGTATGCAAGGGTTAGACTCTGCAGAAATAACACATAGCATACACAAGGCACGTATAAAATGACAAATAACTCAACACAAAAACACAGATACACGGAGAAGCTCAGAACGCAGTGCACATCTCAACTTAAGGGGACGCTGTTCCCAGCTAACAGGCCGCACACAGCAGCGGTTAGCTAAACAATAAGCATAGGTGGGACCTGAGAATAACACTGCTGTATATATATAGTCTCATACTTCATGACTGGTTAGAGATAGTTAGTCGGTGCGATCGCCCATCGCGGATACACCGAGAGCTGATACACATAACACATATAATAAGGTAGATAGATACATACCTGAGGCGCCACGTCTCTGTTTCATACACATATCACAAGATACACAACACAACTCGTAAAATAGGCACTCTTTAGAAAAGAACCCGAGTACTTACGTATTCACTGATAACTGACCTCAACGTCACTGGCCTGAATACTGTCGCGGCTCAACACGCTATTTGCTCGACCCTGTACAAATAACGGATCCCAAAAAATTAATACAACCCAACGGATATACAAAACGGATGTAAACACAGACCCCACAACTGAACCGAACCCAACAGATAACCCCAAACGGGCCCTGTAGCCTAAAATCAACCCTGGCCCAAACCACCGGATCGCGGCCCACGCTCAATGTTGGGAAACAATCTAAGTATGTCAAGCAGTTAGGTAGGATTTCTCAGACTGTTAGTATTATTTTTGTGTAATTACAAAGTTCAAGCTGCTAGTTCAAGAAACTCGTGCTGCAAGTACAAAATGTTCAAGCTGCTAGAATTAAAGTTCAAGTCAGAAGTTGATAACAGAAAATGCTACAAATCAGGAAATGATAAATATTTCAAGATTTGAAGATCTTCAAAAGATATCTACTCAAGAGAAATCGCAGATTGTCAAGGAAACAAATTAGAAGGTTATAAATAGAGATAGACTAGGTCTTTCTTATGTAATCGGTGCTTAGCAATTAAAATTGTAACTTGTATTCTGATTAAGTTTCTCAAGCCTCTAAGGTTGTATAACTCTAAGAACAATTTTTGTTCTTCGTCTAATCAAACAGATTAGAGGTTCTTGTAATTAGTGGTTGGTAATACAAAGGTTTTGGTATTAATTGTGTTTATTGATTTAAATTGTTCTTTTCTTATTGTTCTGAAAGTTTTTCTTAAAACAATTAAGTGTTATTCCGCAAACTTCTTAATTGGACTTTGATTCAAAACAAGATTATTGGTTTATCTCTGATTTACTCAAACCAGTTAATCTTAGGTGATTTGATCTTGACAAGTGGTATCAGAGCCATTGGTTCTATTTTTATTATCTGTTTTCAAAGTCAGAAACTTTCGTCTTTAAATATCTAAATCTTTCAAAAACTTTTCTGTAATGGAGTTTGATGGCAGCAGTAGTGGATCTGGGCAAGGACTCAAAGTTCCTATGCTCAAACCCACTGAGTTCGAGATGTGGAAACTCAGCATTCAACAGTACATTCAATTTATTGACTATGCCCTATGGGATGCTGTTGAAAATCCTCGTGCAGTTGATCTTGAAGTTGATGCTAAAGGCAAACCTAAAAGAACGCCTCCTAAAACTGAGATTGAGAGAAAGGCTAGAATGAATGAACTCAAAGCTCTCACTATTTTACATGTAGCTATTCCTAATACTTATCAACATCCGTTTAAAAAAATTCTATACTGCTCATTCTCTATGGATTGCTTTAGAGAAAAGATTTGGTGGCAATGCTAGCACAAAAAGAAATCAAAATGATCTTCTAAAACAACAGTATGAGAATTTTTCTGGTGGAAAGAATGAAAACCTTACTCAAATCTTTGATAGGTTGAATAAGTTGATAGGTGAATTGGAGAGTGCTAAGGTTAGCCTGGATCAAGATAAGGTAAACAGAAAGTTCTGCAGGTCTCTTGGTGAAGAATGGACAGTGTATGCTGCACAATGGAGAACAAATGACACTCTAGATGAAATACAATTGGATGATCTCTACAACAGCTTGAAAATGTTTGAGTCTGAAATTGAGAATAAAAAGAAAACCTTTTCTTATAATCAAAACACTGCTCTATTATCCTCTGCATCTAATGATAAATCAAACTGCTGTGATTCTTTTACAGGTACTGATGGCAACAATTCTGATGTCAATTATGTGGCATTTGTTGCAAGTGATGGACTGTTTGCCCTCAATCCTAAGGATCTGGAGCAAATCCATCCAGATGATCTAGAGGAGATGGATTTAAAGTGGCAACATGCCATGCTGACAATGAGGGCTAAGAGGTTTCTCAAATAAAACTGGCAGTTGAAACTTTCAAGCCATATCAGAAGGCAAGCCAGCCTTTGACAAGTCAAGGGTTGAATGCTTCATGTGTCACAAACTTGGACACTTTGCTAGAGAGTGTAGATCGCAAAGTCAGCAGCAACCAAGAACCCAACAGACCAGTCAAACACAATCTTCACAGGATCTTGTTTCACAAGAGGACACTATTTTTTATTGGAGTGATCGGCCAGAAGAGGAGTACCAGAATCAAGCTCTTATGGCAAGAACTACAAATGCCACTTCCAGTGACCTACCATCTGAGGTAAATGCTAAACTCTGCTCCCAAGCATGCAAAAATATGGTTAAAAACACAGAGATCATAATGAAAGCATGTGTAAAACTCTAGCTAAGATGGAAGAGATGAGGTATGAGTATATGCAAGCAATAGAGGATCTTGAAAAACAGATTAATGACGATAAAGATAATGAGATTCAGATGGGACATGATAGGACATATCATGAGTGGGAGAAAAATGAACTTGAAGAGAAAATAGAGACCCTCAATAAGAAACTAGAAGAGGTTGAACAAAGGGTGTTGGAAGCTCACAAGAAAGTAGAGAATATAAACATTGATTTGGGTAACTTCAAGTTAGCCAATCAAAAGTTAGAACACCTAATGGAAGTTCAGTTCAAAGATTGGGTAAAATCTCAAATAAATCCCATGGAATGAATAGGATACAATGTCACCCCACCTCCTTACAATAACAAATACAATCATCCTATGAGTGAAGTTGCTAATAGGCTTGTGAATGAACCCCTAGATGAGAAGATGAAAACTGTAGATCCTGTCCTTGAGGATAAGCCTGAGTTGGTAGATGGACTGGTTACTAATGTAGACAGTAATAATGAGGAAGAAGCGGGTAATCCCAAAACCATGAGTGACGCATAGTAACCCCAGTTTCTAACCCCATTAGAGCCAACAACATGAGGGAAGAAACCAATAGCATAAAGAATAAGTCTAAAAGTTTGAAAGGTAAAGAGAAGATGAGTGAAAACATGCATGCTTCAAATGTCTCTGTACCTTCTAACTGTAATTTTGCATTCTCTACCAAGGCAGGTAAAAAGGGTAAAAATGTTCCAGTGTGCACATGTCAAAAACATGGTGTACAAAAGTTTCCCACACAGCAGCAGGTGAGGGGAAATCAAAGGAACAAGAATCAGTTCTGGTCACACAAAACTGGTTCTCCAATCAAAACAATCAAAAGATGTTTTCACTATGGCAGGAAAAACGATTTGGCCAAACAATGTCTTTATATCTAGTTGTTGAAAGGCAAACTATGTTTCAAAAACAATTTGTTTCACAAAAGCCAAAAGCTTTAAAGACTTCAAAACCTGCCACACCAGTCCCAAAGCACACAGTTGACCACAGGTTTGCAAAGGTCAACAAAAGAAATCTTGTGTTGAGAATACAATCTTTAAATAAACCTAAACTGAGTGTCAAACATGAATGGTGTGTTAAAGGCAAAAACACAGTTCCAACTGCTGATGTAAAAGCTGGAACTGTTAAGCCAAAGGTTGGAACTAGTAGTGCAAAATCTGAAGCTGGTAACAATCAACATATAGTTCCAACTACTAAAACAAAAACTGGAACTGGCAGTGGATCATCTGAGACTGTTAAAGCAAAAATTGGAAAGAACAACTGGACAAGTCATGTTATAACTAAATACTCATCACTTGGTTTGGGTTTACTCCACTACTAACTGAGCTTTTATTTGTGCAGGGCAACCACAGGAACCAACATAAGACAAGATGGCATGTGGACAGTGGCTGCTCTAGGAACATGACAGGAAAATCTGAGTGTTTGTTAAATTTCAAAAGCTTTGAAGGCGGAGGATATGTTGCATTTGGAGGAAACTCCAAAGGAGGTAAGGTGACAGGTAAAGGTACTGTGAAAGCAGGTAACATGACCTTTAATGATGTACTGTATGTTGAACAGCTGAAGTATAATTTACTAAGTGTGTCTCAAGTTTGTGACAAAAGGAATGTTGTTCTGTTCACAGACTCTGAATGCATTGTCCTTTCCAAAGATTTTAAAATACCTGAAAATCTTATTTTACTTAGAACACCAAGAAAGGACAATGTATACTGTTTGGACACTGAAAAATTATCTTCTTCAAATACTTTAAGTTGTTTAATATCCAAAGCATCAACCAATGAATCTGCTCTTTGGCAAAGAAGGATGTGTCACGTGAACTTCAAATCTATGAATGCTTTAGTCAAAAATAAGTTGGTAAGAGGTTTACCACAAAAGGAGTTCATATGTGATGATCATTGTGTAGCTTGCCTCAAAGGCAAGCAACACAAAACATCTCATAAGGCCAAAGATGTAAATTCAATCTCAACTGCATTACATCTCCTTCATATGGATCTTTTTGGTCCAACTTCTGTTTTGAGTTTGAATAAAAGAGCTTACTATTTAGTCATTGTTGATGATTTCACCAGGTCTACATGGGTCTATTTTTATAGGACTAAGGATGAGACTGCTGAGTTAGTTAAATCCTTTATTCTAAAAATTGAAAACCAATCTAACTTGAAAGTAAAGGTGATCAGGTCAGACAATGGAACTGAATTTAAAAATCATGAACTAAACAGCTTCTGTGAGTCAAAAGGAATTGCAAAAAACAGTATAGTGCACCTAGAACACCACAAAGAAATGGGGTAGCTGAAAGGAATAATAGAACATTAATAGAGGCTGCTAAGACTATGTTAGCTGATTCCAAATTGCCAATGACCTTCTGCGCAGAGGCAGTTAATACAGCCTGTTATGTTCTAAATAGGGTCCAAGTAGTCCAGTCACAAGGGAAGACTCCATATGAGTTGTTTCACCATAGGATTCCCTTAGTTAACTTCCTAAAACCCTTTGGTTGTCCATGCACTATCCTGTATACTAAAACTCACTTAGGTAAGTTTGAGAGTAAGTCTGAGGAAGGATTCTTTGTAGGATACTCCACACAGAGCAAAGCTTATAGAGTCTATAACAGTGTATCTAAAATCATTGAAGAAAGTGCCAATGTTGAGTTTAATGAAAATACTGCAAATGTTAAAGGCACTGGTCCTGATTGGTTGTTTGATTTAGATTCACTAACACATTCTCTCAGTTTTGATGAGTATTCTGCAGGAGCAATTGGAAATAACGTTCAAAACTGGTAGCACAGATTCTCATGCTGCCAGCACAAAATTTCAGACTATTGGCACAAAGACTCAAACTATTGAAAATTCTGATAGATGGGATGAGCACACTATTCTACCACTTCTTACTTTTGACCCACCTAGGGTCCTGATTGACCAACAAGAAAAGGATACAGAGTTTGAGTTACCAGTCCCAAGTCCTGAAGTAACAGCTCCAACAAATATGGAAACAGTCCTAACTCCAGATCAAACTGTTACTCATGAAGCAGGATCATCAAGTGGTGCAGAAGGAGATGACACCAACCTAGGAAGCACAATTCAGATAGAACGTGAACCTACACTCAGGGTTCACAAATATCATCCACTTAACAAGATCATGGGAGATCCACGTACACCTGTGCAGACAAAGAATATGATCCACAAGGAAACATCTGTATCTGAAGAAGCAGTTCCTGAGTTCAGTCTAGCTGCATTTGAACATGCAAGTTTTATGTCACAACTAGAACCAAAGAATGCATCTAAGGCTCTGAAGGATCCATCTTTGATTGAAGCCATGCAATGAGTTACTGTAGTTCAAGATTCAGAATGTGTGGCAACTGGTTGATTTGCCTAAAGGGAAGAGGGCAATTGGTACATGATGGGTTTTCAGGAACAAAAAGAATGAAAGAGGTATAGTGATCAAGAACAAAGCAAGGCTAGTAGCTCAAGATTACACTCAAGAAGAAGGAATAGACTACGATGATGTCTTGCTCCAGTAGCAAGGATTGAAGCTATCAGACTGTTCTTAGCCTATGCCTACAAAGGGTTCAAGGTGTATCAAATGGATGTAAAATCTGAATTTCTATATAGTACAATTGATGAGGAGGTCTATGTGTGTCAACCTCTTGGGTTTGAAGACTACAAGTATCCTGACAGAGTCTACATGTTAGATAAAGCACTCTATAGGTTACACCAAGCTCCTAGAGCATGGGATGACACTCTGTCCTCCTACTTACTACAGAATGGATTCAAGAGAGGTACTCTAGACAAGACATTGTTCACAAAGTCTATCAAAACAGAGATCCTGCTTCTTCAGATCTATGTTGATGATATCATCTTTGGATCAACCAATGACATGCTTTGTAAGGAATTTGAGACTTTGATGCAAGTAAAGCAGAAGCCCACTGGTCTCTTCATCAGTTAGTCAAAGTATGTGAATGACATTCTGGAGAAGTTTGGGTACAAGGATTCAAAGATTGCAAACACTCCAATGGACACTCACAAGCAGCTTGATGCAGATAAAGAAGGAGTAGATGTGGACATACATTTGTACAGATCTTTGATGGGTTCACTTATGTATATAACATCTTCTAGACCAGATATAATGATTGTTGTTTGTGTTTGTGCCAGGTTCCAATGTACCCCAAAGGACTCACACATGTTTCCTGTTAAGAGGATCTTTTGATATATCTAAAAGGCCAACCAAAGTTGGGCCTATGGTATCCTAAGAATTCTCCTCTTGAATTAACAGCATATTCTGACAGTGACTATGGAGGCAGCAATATAGACAGGAAGTCAACAACTGGAGGTTGTCAATATTTAGGAGCAAGACTAGTCTCTTGGCAGTGTAAGAAGCAAACCAGAGTATCCACATCATCCACTGAGGCAGAATATGTTGCAGCTGCTAGCTGTTGCTCTCAGGTTATTTGGATTCAGAATCAACTAAGAGACTATGGTATGAACTTTCTATCTACCCATATTTATATTGACAATTCAAGTGCAATAAGTATTGTACAAAATCCAGTAAAGTTTCCAAAGACCAAGCACATAGATATTAGATTTCATTTACAAGGGATTGTAATGAAAAGAAGTTAATTCAAGTTACCAAAATTCATACTTGGATGATCAGTTACCATATCTTTTTAATAAACCTTTTGATGTAGGAAGATTCACTTTTCTGGTGTCAAATATTGGTATGGTAAACATGGATTAATCTCCCTTAAATTACCATCTTTTGTAATTTGTGTAATGTAAGGTCACCTACCTATAGATCTGATCTTGATGCGACACCTTCCAACGAGTACGGAATCCTCGTTAGGGGTTTAACGGATCGATCACACACACGGAAACCCCGGAGACGAACACAATGACAGACGTTACGAGGAACGACCCGACACATGTATATCTCCGAAACGACTCTCTGAAATCTCTCAAGTTCGTATGTGCACTATACGAGCTCTAAACGCTAATTTCTGCAAAAGTCCTTTAATCAAGCGGATTAACTCTTAATTATAGAGGTTAAGTTCGAACTTAGCTTAGACAAGTTCGTTTAGGCCCAAGCCCACGAACTTGTCCACTACTACTTCGAACTTAGCTTCACTAAGTCCAAACACTAGCCTTGAACTTATTCTTGAACTTATCTTTGAACTTGTTCTTGAACTTATGTTTGAACTTATGTTTGAACTTATCTTTGAACTGAGACAGGTATACGAGGTGCAGAGGGTCATACACTTTCAAAATAACTCTTTCGTCTTGATCTTCCATAAATGCCTCAGCTGTTTCATTATCAACGAACCACCACTTCATATTTTTCAGAACATCTTGTAGCATGGCTTCAATGGAACCTTCTTTAGGCATCGAATCGGCTTGTAAAACATGTTCATCCAAGGCTTTCCGGTCAATGGATCTATCCTTGACTCATCCATAACTCTCTTTCCTTCCCTTGGCTTAATTCGATCAAACCTTCCAGACCGACCTTCTTTTCTGATGATTCTAGCAATCACTTTTACATACTGGTCGTCTCCTAGGTTGATCAGATTCTTCCATGCCAGCTCCTTTACTTCACATTTAGGCAATGTGTTGAAGACTTTGAGTTTTCTCCTCAAATACTGGAGCCCATCTCTTCTTTCTTGAACCAAAGCTTTCTTTTCTCTTCATTAGATAGCTCCTTATCTGTTTCTTGAGATACATCATCATCCCATTTGTCATTAATTGTTGACCTCAGACTGTCTAAATCTATCGGAATCTGGTCTGAATTTACATAGTGTTCCGTGACAGGTTGTCTTTGAATGACGATTTCATCAGCTTCGTCTTCTTCATCAACTAGAATTTCATTGTTTGGGCTCTAATCAGGAACATTCTCCGGGATGAACTCTCCTTCTTCGAGTTCTTCAACCTCATCTTCAAAATCAAAATTCATCTCGTCGTCATCATCAATATCGTCCAAGGCTCCAATTGTTTCTTGATCGACTAACTCTGACGCTTCGGGAGCCTTGCCTTTATCCTGACTTCCTCCTCCTCCTATCCCAGATGATCTCGGCTCCCCCTGAATCTCAGCTTGCTGAGCAGTCTCACATGAAAGATCTGCTAGCTCACTGTCTTTTTGCGTGCTCGGGTCACCTCCTTCATCATCACTGTCTCTCCTAACTCCCCTTAACACATCTCCTCTGCAACTGATCTCCCCCTGAGCTTGTAGATCTTTCATTATTTGTTCAACCAGGGTCTGCAGAGTCAGAATTTTAGACTGTTGACCTGACATCGCCTCCTGTTAAGCAGCCACTTTTGTTTGCAATTGAGCATTTTCTTTTTCCAGTCTTGAGTTATGCTGCTGCAACTCGTTCACAGCTTGAGATAGCTGGAATATTTGGACTATCTGGAAGTCTACTTTGCTTTTCAGCTCTGTGAATCACTGGTTGTCAGAAAATGTAGTGGAAGTGGATGGAATTGAAGTGGATGTGGATGGAGCGGTGGTTGCGGCAGATGGAATGGTAGCTGAAGTAGACGGAGCTCCCTGACTAGTGCGCTGTCGCTTTGCCCTTTGTTGTGTGTCAATTGTTGCTTCTTCTTCTAAAATAAAGTCCTCATCTCCTTCCTCTTCATCTCGAAGTGTAGGACGTGACATCTTTCTTCAGCTCGCAATAACTCTAGAACCATATCTTTCGAAAGAAACTGCTGGATTAACATCTTCAGATTCCTCCTCGTCTGAACTAGAATCGGATTCAGATTCAAAAGCGGTCTCTACCTGACCTTCTGTTGGTTCTTCTCGACTCTCGGTTCCTTCAGATACAGCGACCGGTGGCTGATATTCGTCAATCTCCCAAAATATGTCATCCATGTCATGAGGGGGTTCCAAAATATCCTGAACGAGCTGTTCGGCTACACTTTCCTGGGTCGCTGCTCCTTGATCAAAAATTTCTTGCAGCGTCTGTTCCCTCTAATCAAGCTGTGGTGCCGATGTTGATGGCCTGCCTGCCTCTGCAGTAGATCGGGAACGTGGGATAGTTCTAGCAACCGGAGCTCGCCTAGCCGGTACTTATTGTGGTAGAGGTTGTTGCGGCTTTGGTTGTTGTTGAGCTGCATCATCTATCCAGTCATCCCCTTCGGGAGCAACAAAATCTGGATCTATAAGTACTCCAAACAATGGAGCCACCTGTGGCCTCACTTGTTCTGCCCTTCGCGCGTTATGAGACTGGCAGTCGGCAAAAATTCTCTTATCGATGATGGCTACGCCAGTTTGCTCTGGCAGCGTCGGTAGGTCTGGCATGAAGTGGCAGATAATCATCATGATGAAGCGGGGATCCATGAGAAATCTTTCTCGCGTGAGAGCAGTAATTTGATGGACAAACTCCCCGAGGAACATTTCTGAGAAGCTGAATGCTTTGTTGTAGACAAGTGAGATCATTGCTGATTGCAACTTGGACACCATTGTGTCAAAACCCGCTTTCTTGGGTGCAAAACACACCATGATCACATGGACCAAATATCTCCACTGGCCAATGAGGTCGCTCTTCACGTATGAAGCCTTGGTTATGTCCTGAGCATAACCCATTCTAAGAAAGGCCGATTGCCTTATTGGTGCTGGAAAATCTATCGGGCCGGCTTCTTGATCAACTGTCCCCAGTTGCAACATTGCACGCAGATGCTCAGCAGAGAATGCGATCGGATGGCCACCTACTCTTGTACGGAGAACTGTAAGGGTGACGGTGCAATCGACTTGCAGATGCTGCCAAAATTGATGAACGTACTGAAGCATGATTGGCTGATTGTGAGTTAGAGCATACGCCACTCGGGAATGTGATAAGAACTTTATCATTTGCCTATACGGTTGAGCCTCTAGTAGCTGGAGGTTCACAGCCATCACCATATTATGTTTATTAAAGAAAGCACGATCTCCAATATCTACACACAAATTACAATTAAAATGTTAGAAATTAAATTTTAAAAAATTTAAGTTATTCGAATTTGTATAAATTCGAATTTGATTAAGTTCGAATTTAACATATTCGAACTTACTTAAATTCGAGACTGTAACACATTCGAACATAATTAAGTTCGAACAGTCTTTTGACCTTCGAACTTACTTAAGTTCGAGAAACCTATTCGAACATATCTGACTTCGAATTCATAGATATTTTAACAAGTTTGAAGGCCTGACAAGTTCGAATCTGAAGAACAAGTTCAAAGTCGCTCACATTTAACTTCAAAACCATGATTTTAACCCTATTTGACTTAATTAACAGTAAAATCTAGTCCTAGTGGGTTCTAATCAAGATTATATGTCATTAATTTTAAGGTTTTGCTTTTAGAACCTGTGATTTAAGTCACCTAGTTTTTAATGACACAAAACTCAAAAATAGTCGATTTTAGCCACAAAAATGTCCTAAACTAACACTTACTTAGTATTAGATTGTTCAGAACACCTAAGTGTGTGGGTATGTTCGAGTAATAGTAGGAAACTTCGAGAAACAGGGACAAATTCGAAAAATCGACAAGTTCGGGAATATGTTCGAGATCGCTGGACAAGTTCGAGAGGCTAAGTTCGAAGGTAAGTGCATTGAATGAAGCACTGTTGACCTATTTATATCCAACCACCTTTGAACTTAGTTCAAGTTCGAACTTGCAACAAGTTCGAATGTTTCTTCGAACTTGTTTGATGTTCGAACTTGATTGAAAATTCTTGAATAGAATCCAACCTTTTCACTTAACGGAATTTTTTCAACTTTGCAATACATTCACACTAAGCAACTATTTTATCACGCAATTTTGTTTCTCCAACGAAAAATGCATCCTAGTAACTTTGACCCTTTCCTATTTATTAAAAGTTAAAATAAAATAACATAAAATAAAATAAAATAAGATAAACTAAAAATAAAATTTAATTGAATTATATTAACTCAAAGATAAAATTTATACTAAAGGAATATTTTTGTGAGATAGTCAAAGAAGGTTCAATCAGATAGCGGTGTCAAATGCACTTTCAATATTTCACTTTCACACTTAGGAATTTTTATTCCTTTGATTGTTTGTCGTGATATACATTCTAATTCGATTGTTGGTATGTTTTTCCCTTTAAACATTCAACACTTTGGAAATTCCTTTGGCCTTTTTATTTATCAAGAAATTACCTTACGTGTCTCATACTTAGACATACTTCTATGATCAAGGCAGACACACAATGATTATAACTTTTTGGTATTGCAAATTTTCTTTAAAAGGAAAACGTCGGACACAGTTCTGTACTTAGATACAACAGAGTGTCTTAGTTTGTCTTATAGTTCCTCTAATGTTAGCAAGACAGTGGTGACAGGTCTGTACTCATGTACAACAAAGCAACTTATCTTGCTAGCTTAAGTCAAAACAACGGTGGCAGGTCTGTACTTACGTACAACAAAACGACTTGTTTTGACTTCCTTTTCTTTTCAAAACCTTTTCTTTCTTTGTTTAAGATGTATTTTGATGTTGCTATACATCCCCCTGATAAATTTTCATACCTCATTTATAATCATTGTCTGTATGTCTCTAACATAGAAATTAAGACCTTTTGGTCATACATCTAAGTTAGTTACACATATGACATTTTCTTGATTATTTTATTAGTTGTTAGGATTTCCTTCATGTATTATGCCTACCAACACATCAAACAAGAATATGTATGTCACTTAGATTTTATGGTGCATTGTCTGAAAGCTCAACACTTAGAGTTTGTTTAGACGGTGCTAATTTTCGTCACTTTGAACCTATGATTGTAAGACTTAACTCATTTTTTTATATTCTCTTTTTTTTAGATTTTCATGATTTTCTTTCTTTTTTCTTTTGTTTTTCATTTATAAGAAAAATAAGATGATAAACTAAACTAATAACTTACTATAAAAAGAAAGAAAAACTACTAAGGTCAACTTACTCTGGATTACGCATGCCATTTAGTTGAACTAACAATTCAAAGCATGACTTACCAAATGCTTTTGTGAATAAGTCTGCATTATTGTCTTCCGTTGCAACTTTTACCAGTATTATCAAATTCTTTTCAGCACAATCACGTATGAAATGATGTCTTATGTCTATGTGCTTTGTTTTACTGTGTTTAACTGGATTGTTTGTTATAGCAATAGTTGATTGATCGTCTATCCTAATGAGAGTATGAGTATAAGTCAAACCGTAATCCCGTAATTGTTGTTGGATCCACAAAACCTGTGAACAGCAACTACCAGCAGCAACATACTCGGCCTCGCACGTTGATACGGCTACCGAAGTTTGTTTCTTGCATTTCCAGGATACGAGCCTCCCTCCAAGGAACTGACAACCTCCAGTTGTTGATTTCCAGTCAAGCTACATTCACCATAGTCAGAGTCCGTGTATGCCTCCAATTCCAGATCTCCATCAGCATGATACGAAAGTCCCAGCTTCAGTTTCGACTTCAGGTATCCCGGAATTCGCTTTACGGCTTTGATATGCATCTCCTTTGGATTTTCTTGAAACCTAGCACAAATACACACAGCAAACATTATGTAAGGTCTAGAAGCAGTTAAATACATAAGTGACCCGATCATGGCCTGATATAAGGTCGGATCCACATCTGTATCACTATCTGTACCCGGTCCGAGATTGTGATTCACTTATATCGGAGTACTAAAGTGTGATGTCATCTTTGTTCCTTCCATCCCGAAGCGCTCCAAAATGTCGTAGACATACTTTGTCTGATGAATGAACATTCCTTCTTTCCATTGTTCAACTTGTAAACCCAGAAAGAAATTCAGCTCTCCCATAGAACTCATCTCAAACTTTGACTTCATAACCTTTTCAAAGTCTTTGAACATCTACTCGTTTGACGACCCGAAGATGATGACGTCCACGTACACTTGTACTAAGATAAAGTCTTCGCCTTTCCTTTTCACGAATGGTGTACTATCAATTCTCCCTCTCTCAAACCGATTGTCCAAAACATGAGTTGATAGTGTCTCATACCAAGCCCTAGGTGCCTGATGCAATCCATACAGAGCCTTATCAAGTCGATATACTCTGTCGGGATACTTTGGATCAGTAAACCCTGGCGGTTGTTAGACATACACCAATTCCTTCACCTTGCCATACAAGAATGCACTCTTGACGTCGAGTTGATATACCTTAAACCCTTTGAAGGACGCGAAAGCCAGAAACAAATGAATTGCCTTGAGCTTTGCCACTGGCGCAAACACTTCATTATAATCAATTCCCTCTTCCTGGTTGAACCCTTTTACTACGAGTCTTGCCTTGTTGCGAGTAACTATACCCCGATCATCCCTTTTGCACTTAAAGACCCATTTTGTCCCTATAGCAATTTCTCCTCGAGGTAACGACACCAACTCCCAAACTTCAAGCTTTCTGAACTGTGACAGTTCCTCTTGCATGGCTTCAACCCAAGAATTATCTATCAGTGCCATTTGCACATTCTTTGGCTCTACTTGTGAGATAAAACACGAGTATAAACACGTGTGAAATGCCTCAGAGTCGTTGATCATCGTTAACAGTACCGTGTTATTATTCACACTACTCCTAGTTCTCACACTGGTATTTGGATTCCATATGATACTCTCAATTGGATAATCCTTGTTTATCCTCGCTGTCTCAATATAATCGACCTGAAGATTATCTCCCAAGTTTGATCCTATTTCACCTAACGGGGGTGTGACTTCAGACGGTATATTCTCTTCCTCATGATCACTGTCCTCGAAGTTAGAATTATTCGTCTGATTCTCATTTGTAGGTAATTCAGGTGCATTTTCTGTTGGAGACCCATCTTCTGTCGTTGTAGGCTCAGATGTTGATGGAATGCTTGAATTTGGAAAAGCTTGGTACTCGTCAATAAGGTTTAATGATGAGAAGTCATTTTCCACTGTACCTGTATTTCCGCTAAATGGTATTTTAAATGATTCAAACAAGGAGTCATAATCAAATAACCATTTCCGCTAAATGGTATATATTAATCAATTTTTATTAAATTTAAGTATACAAATCTTTATATTCATATGTGTATTTTATATATTATGAATAATTTTTAATTGTAAAGATTAATTTGTTATTCTAATAATAAATTTTATTTATATTGTTGTGGTTGTTGTTTGAAATTTGATTTCATCACAAATTAATGTTAAATGTAAAATATAAACGTGTTTCGTATTAAAATTTTGTAAGATTTGTACTTGGATATTGATTTTAATGATTTTGGGTATTTTCGTAAGAAAATATGAGTTTTTTTTTCGATATTTTGAAAGTATTTTGATTATTTTCCAAATGATTTGTGTATTGGTTTGATCTTGTTATGTTTTGGGCCCTTGATGTTAAGATTTATGTGTTTTCTTTGGAGTACGTAATGACACGTCATTCTATATTAATTAAGATCAAACTGGATTTTGTGGTTTTTGAAACAAAAGAACCGTTATAACAAATTTTATTAGGTGATCAATCAATTAATATTTTTTTGTGTCGAGTTATTAATCTAATGCTATATTAATTAAATACATAAATATAATATTTTATGTCCAAATTTTCTATTTCATAAACATTAATTATAAAATATATAACGTAAAATTAAGCGGGTAAAAATCCCTGAATACCTGGTGGGAATCCCCATTACCCGTCGGGGACGGGGATGGAGATGCAAAGTAATTAACCGTCGAAGATGGGGACGGGTTTGAAAAGTAATTACCCGTCACTCATCTTATTATTCTTAAAACTAAAGCTTTATCATCTAAACAAGTTTTCAATTTTTATAGAACTACTTGTCTTTTTTCTAAAAACTATAACTTAAAAACTGAATTGAAAAAAAACTAATTTTCGTTAACTAAACTCAACCCTAGGATTTAAGCCGAAAATTAAGCCCAAAGAGCGAGCATGTAAAAAAACCAAAATTAAACTGATAATCCAAATCTGAAAATCAGAAAACCAAATATGAAAAAACAGAACGGTTCTTTTGTTTCAAAAACTAAAAAATCCGATTTGATCTTAATTAATATAGAACGACGTGTCATTACGTACTTCATAGAAAACCCATAAATCTTAACATCAAGGGTCCAAAACATAACAAGATCAAAACCAATACACAAATCATTTGGAAAATAATCAAAATACTAACAAAATATAGTAAAAGAAAAACTCATATTTTTTTACGAAAATACCCAAAATCAATAAAATCGATATCCAAGTACAAATCTTACAAAATTTAAATAGGAAACACGTTGATATTTTACATTTAACATTAATTTGTGATGAAATCGATTTTCAAACAACAACAACAACAATATAAATAATAATTATTATTAGAATAACAAATTATTCTTTACAATTAAAAATTATTTGTAATATATAAAATACACATATGAATATAAAGATTTGTATACTTAAATTTAATAAAAATTGATTAATATATACTAAAAATCAAACGATTTATGTACTTAATAATAATAAAAATTTATTACTATAATAAGTTAAAAAGTTAATAATGTTATTAAAAATGTAATGAAATAATAAAGAAAAATTAATAATAAAATAAAAGTTAATAAATTACCATCAAGGACCATATGCGTAATTAATTGCAAACATCAGGGACCAAACTCAAAAGGGTAAAAATGTCATTTTAAAAAGTTTAACGGTTGCTTAACGGACGATGGACCAAAATTGAAAGTAAACCGTTAAGTTAGGGACCATTTATGCAACTTTTAAAGTTGAGGGACCGTTTCCATAATTTTAGACAAACCACAGGGACCATTTTTAATTACAAAAATGGTCCCTGTGGTTTGTCCAAAATTATGAAAACGGTCCCTCAACTTTCAAAGTTGCATAAATGGTCCCTAACTTAACGGTTTACTTTCAATTTTGGTCCCTCGTTCGTTAAGTAACCGTTAAACTTTTTAAAATGACATTTTTACCCTTTTGAGTTTGGTCCCTGATGTTTGCAATTAATTACGCATATGGTCCTTGATGGTAATTTATTAAATTTTATTTTATTATTAAATTTTCTTTATTATTTCATTACATTTATAATAATATTATTAACTTTTTAACTTATTATCGTAATAATTTTTTATTAATATTAAGTACATAAATCGTTTGATTTGTAGTATATATTAATCAATTTTTATTAAATTTAAGTATACAAATCTTTATATTCATATGTGTAGTTTATATATTACGAATAATTTTTAATTGTAAAGATTAATTTGTTATTCTAACAATAAATTTTATTTATATTGTTGTGGTTGTTGTTTGAAATTTGATTTCATCACAAATTAATGTTAAATGTAAAATATAAACGTGTTTCATATTAAAATTTTGTAAGATTTGTACTTGGAAATTGATTTTAATGATTTTGGGTATTTTTGTAAGAAAATATGAGTTTTTTTTCTATATTTTGAAAGTATTTTGACTATTTTCCAAATGATTTGTGTATTGGTTTGATCTTGTTATATTTTGGGCCCTTGATGTTAAGATTTACGTGTTTTCTTTGGAGTACGTAATGACACGTCATTCTATATTAATTAAGATCAAACTGGATTTTGTGGTTTATGAAACAAAAGAACCGTTATAACAAATTTTATTAGCTGATCAATCAATTAATATTTTTCTGTGTCGAGTTATTAATCTAATGCTATATTAATTAAATACATAAATATAATATTTTATGTCCAAATTTTCTATTTCATAAACATTAATTATAAAATATATAACGTAAAATTAAGCGGGTAAAAATCCCTGAATATCTGGTGGGAATCCCCATTACCCGTCGGGGACGGGGATGGAGATGCAAAGTAATTAACCGTCGGAGATGGGGACGGGTTTGAAAAGTAATTACCCGTCACTCATCTTATTATTCTTAAAACTAAAGCTTTATCATCTAAACAAGTTTTCAATTTTTATAGAACTACTTGTCTTTTTTCTAAAAACTATAACTTGAAAACTGAATTGAAAAAAAACTAATTTTCGTTAACTAAACTCAACCCTAGGATTTAAGCCGAAAATTAAGGCCAAAAAGCGAGCATGTAAAAAAACCAAAATTAAACTGATAATCCAAATCTGAAAATCAGAAAACCAAACATGAAAAAACAGAACGGTTCTTTTGTTTCAAAAACTAAAAAATCCGATTTGATCTTAATTAATATAGAACGACGTGTCATTATGTACTTCATAGAAAACCCATAAATCTTAACATCAAGGGTCCAAAACATAACAAGATCAAAACCAATACACAAATCATTTGGAAAATAATCAAAATACTAACAAAATATAGTAAAAAAACTCATATTTTTTTACGAAAATACTCAAAATCAATAAAATCAATATCCAAGTACAAATCTTACAAAATTTAAATAGAATACACGTTGATATTTTACATTTAACATTAATTTGTGATGAAATCGAATTTCAAACAACCACAACAACAATATAAATAATAATTATTATTAGAATAACAAATTATTCTTTACAATTAAAAATTATTTGTAATATATAAAATACACATATGAATATAAAGATTTGTATACTTAAATTTAATAAAAATTGATTAATATATACTAAAAATCAAACGATTTATGTACTTAATAATAATAAAAATTTATTATTATAATAAGTTAAAAATTTAATAATGTTATTAAAAATGTAATAAAATAATAAAGAAAAATTAATAATAAAATAAAAGTTAATAAATTACCATCAAGGACCATATGCGTAATTAATTGCAAACATCAGGGACCAAACTCAAAAGGGTAAAAATGCCATTTTAAAAGTTTAACGGGTGCTTAACGGATGATGGACCAAAATTGAAAGTAAACCGTTAAGTTAGGGACAATTTATGCAACTTTTAAAGTTGAGGGACCGTTTCCATAATTTTAGACAAACCACAGGGACCATTTTTGTTCTTTTTAAAGATAAAAACATAAAGATAAAAACAGCTAACATTAAAAAGAAATCTTTTTGGCTTTTTGTTAAAAAAAAAAAAAGCTAACATTAAAAAGAACAAAAAAATTAAAACACACCAAAATAAACATGAACTAAAATACTATTAAATAGACACAATTAAATAAACACACCACAATTAATAAACAAATCGAAATAAATTAATTCTAACCCTCCGAGTGTGCATAATAAAACATGAAGAATACTCGGAAAACTTACCTTGATACGTCCTAATCAATCACAAAACAGGAAAAAAATTTGTACATAGACTAGAATTACAATGAGTAAGCACAGTACATAAATTAGTAGTTAATGTAACATTAAAGAAAAGAAAATCTGCCTTTTGTGGAAGCTGATAAACTTTGCACATGTGTTGCATTATTTTACAGTGATAAATTCAGCATGCCTAACTTGTTCACTAGAAAATTAAATCGTTTTTCATCTAAAGGTTTTGTGACCAAATCGACTATCTGATTTTCCGTGTTTACAAAGTGTAATTCTACGGTACCTTCTTCAACATGATCTTTTATAAAATGGTACCGTGTTAGGCACAAAAAGGCCTCAGTCAAACCTGTTCTACATCTGAGGGGGAGATTTATAATCAAACCTGTTGATGCATTTGAAGGATGAATTTAAGGCCTGTTACATGCCTTATTGAAACCTGAAAATGATTTGCAATATCAGTCTAAAGCTGTTCTATATGTTGCATGTGTTGCAACTAAGACAGTTTGTCCAAGCTGCTCTGTCTGCTGAACAGGCTGGACATAAACTGTCTACGCTGCTCTACACTGTTGAGCAGCTTGGGCATTTTTAAAGTGTTCTGTTCTTTGTGAACAGAACCTGTTCTTTGTGAAACAGGCTTTAAAACACTTTAATGGAATTGTTTCCAAGTCTCATGTATTGTTTTTTTGACTACAAGTCAGTTTAGCAAAGGTTCGAAGACAAAGTGGAAAACAGAAACTGCTCAGCCTGCCCCACGCTGTTTCTGTAACATGAAGACAAAAGGTTATTTGAAAAAGGGTGACAGGACCCTTTTTCTTATATCAAAATAGGCCTTTACAAGGAAGAAAGACGCAAAGTTGACATTCCTAAAATGGTTAAAGGCAATGCAACAGTAGAAAGTAAAAGACAAAAGTTCTGCACAAGAGAAGGCAAGTCTGCTTTTCAGAAAAGTGCAGAAAAGTTATATTGTCTTTTCAAACAAGACTTCTCCTTTTTCATTCTGCCCAATGAAGATGTTTCTCTTAGATCCTCTAAATGAGTATAAAAGGAAGCTTCTAAGGTCAGAAAGAATGTGAAGAAAGCTAAGTGCTTAAATCAAGAGTGAAAGTGCAAGTGTGATATTCATTTGCATGGCAAGCCTTTGCGGGGATGTGTAAACCAGCATGTGTGTGTCTAAGCTGTTTTACATAAGCTGTTGTTCCTTTAAGTCGTGTAAACACAGTGAGTGCTTCTTAGTGAGTGTATTCATTGTATACTAGTTTGAGTTTGTCTTAGACTAGTGAACATACTGTTGTATCTGTCATCTCAGCTTGAACTATTCCGCATTCAAGCTTGTTTGTAATTAACAAATTGTTGATAATACATACAAACATTGAGAAAAGAGTGTGTAGTTTTTAAATTGCTGTATTCACCCCCCACTCTACAGCTTATAACTATATACTTTGGGAACCTCTCTGGACCTACACTAATACTATTATTGGCAATGTAGTTAATATAAATTAAAGGTTTCTTGAGGGGTGAAATTTGAATGAGAGAGAGAAGTTGGAGGGGTGTAGGTGACAAGTTGCCAAAACCGCACCCCCCTGTTTTGTTAAAGCCGTATAACACACACACACACTTGCATTTGTGTGTGTGTGTTTCTCTCAAGTGAAGAAAGGAAGAAGAGAAGGGAGAGATCTAGGGTTTGATCAAAGATTGGTCGCGCCATGACCATGTTTCTGGCCCAAAAATGGATTTTGCTTGGGTGGGGGTCGATGCTTGGGTCTTATACGTTCGTTGCACCTCTAAATTAGGTGTTTAAAGGGTTTGAGGGCCTTGGATCGAGTCCGGAACTCCTATGGCCTCATATGAACTTAGTACTTTCGGTTTGATCACCCAATACCCTGAGCCCACTCTTAGGGGCTTATCTTGTGTTCGGGGGCTTACGTATATGCGTTATGAATGCTTCTAGGTAATTTGAGTCGAAAGGATCTTGATTGCAAGTTTTAGCCATTCTCCGGGCTATTGTGGCTTTATTGGAAGGCTTTGGAATCTTCTTAACCAATCACTGTGAGTTCTAGGACTAATGTAGATGAATGATTACATGTTAATTGTTGTTTATGCATTTGTTGATAACATGCTACTTGATCATGCATATTCACATGCTATAGATGGATTCATTGTAGCCTTATTGAACATGTTGTCATGCATCATGAATTGAAAAGTGAATTGCCATGATAATTGACATAGTTATGTATTGGTTTGTTATGCAATTCATATAATATGTCTACCCGCTTATCGGTATGAATAATATTGGTTGGAAGTTGGTAATTCACGTGTGATGATCTCGTAGGTTGGACTACTCACTTTTGTTATTGATTAATAATAGTTGAGATATATGCATGAATCTTTAAGTTGTATATTGGGTTGCCTTCGTGACAATCTAATTGATTCTGATTCGGGCATAAAGGACTATTCAACAGGTAGGCTTATTAGTAATGTCAAACGACCCCGTTGATATGTTAGAACCACTGTTGCGGAATGATTAGTAGAACCACATAGATGGTTTCTTTTAATTGGTCTTATGGACCGTTATAGACTCTCATGAGTCATATTGAACCCTAAATTGTTGTGGAATGCGTTTTGGACCACTTTGGATATCCATGGAATATTCCTGGCCCCTTTGGATGCCAGATGCCGACGTACTTGCACTGTCGGAAGTCCCGTACTTGCTAGGGACAGTCCCGTACTTGCTAGGGACAGCCTCGTACTTGCTAGAGGCAATACCACTCCCGACTTTGACATGGAACCTTAGACGACCATGGGGTATGTGGTATTTGGATTTGGATGGGATTATCTCGTGTGAGGACAGCAACGGGCCGCCTGCGGGCGATGATTATGACACGTTGGGCTGCAAGCATGAGTTATATCCTAGTGGCGGTGCTGACATCATGTGAGGACGGCAACGGGCCGCCTTCGTGGCGATGATTATGACACGTTGCACCGCAAGCATGTTTGTTCTCACCTTTGAATTGGAGTCAATAGTAGTATGTACTGTGGTAATGTAACGTGCCGATTTGGTAAGGCAGCTTTGTAAAAACGTTACAACGTGCTACTATGACACGCATTGGAATCCCCACTTTGGCTCGACTATGTCTAGCGGTGTAGTGGATTCCAAGAGTTGAGTTGGTTTCACACCTTGACTCGGCTAGGCCGGGCGGTGACGATGGAACATGTGACATTGATAAATGACGAGAATGTTAATAGTCCTCAATGAGATGAGGCATCTTGTTGTGAATTCGAATAGGTAAATAATTGATGTGGGACACCGATAGTCCTCAACGAGGATGATGTGATCCCATTCTAACTTGGCATTGGCCCCTGTATCTTTGGTTGATAGAAATTATGTGTTGGATAGGCATGGTTAGCATGTTAATTGTTATTTATATTAATCTTAGAATTCACTAATCAACTTTTGTTGTTTACCCCTTTAGTTGTTAACCTTTTGCAGGTTTGAGCTATCGAGCGGGAAGTTTATATTCTTCCTCATTATTCAGAGTGTAGACTCGAGACTAACGGTATGCTTTGGTGATTGTGTTGGGTTTGGGTTAGTCGACCTCTTGGCCTTGACTATTCGTTTGCAGGATCATGACCTTTAACCTTGTAGATTCAATAGTTGTTATTCGGATGCATCACTTATGATGCATTAGTTGTAAAAGTTTTAATTCTACCCTAATTCCGCAAGTATTGATGTATAAATTATTGTTAATTACACTGAAATATGTATTATTGTTGTATGGGTGTTTCAATTTGGTATCAGAGACGTGGTTCATCGACTGAGTATAGTGCACGATACTCACCCTTGAACCCTTGGATGATGCTTATATTGACCCACCTAGGCAAATATTATGACAACAAACATAGGTTTGAACTTTGGCCTAGGATGGGGATACTTTGGGTAGACTTATGCTAATTTTGTGTGATAATGTGTACCATTGAAGTATATATATATTATTTATGGTCGACATTGGGTTCGACATTGTTATTTTGAAATGGTAAGTGTATGGATGAGATTTGAGCAAAATACGGATAAATGTACCCTAGTTGTTGGGTATAAAATAATTCGAAGACGTGTGTACCCACGTCGTGTATTGAACCTTGAATGTATAGGTGTAGCGACCGATTGGGTCGATTGATGATAAGAAGCTTGACATGAGAGTCTTGTGTTAGCCATATAGGCTTAATGTCGTATGGGCTATAATAAAACATGCTCATTGTGTGATTTATGACATTAAGGTCATTTAATAAATTTTTTTTTTGATATTCCTTCCTTCGAGTGTGTTGTTGAAGTGTACTCGACTCCGCGAGTGTGATTTGTCTTGTCAGGACCGCGAGGTCTATTCTCTAGTGGGATCTATGAATATAGTTCCTAATGAATTAGTTTGGCCATTATGTGTGGTTTAACCGAGGGAAGTTGATCCCTATGTGCGTTCTTAGGTCACTCTTCGTTGAGGTGTCTTTTCTGCCCCAATATTCGAGATTTGAATCTCGACATTGATTTTCGAAGCGTATAAAGTTTCTTAAATGAGAATGTTCGAATGTCGACCTAGTGTGTCATAAATGTGGAGAGGCATGACATATTCGACCTAGATGTCCAATATGGGGTTAGTTTGTCGGGAATGTGGTTATGTGGGCCACATGATTCGCGAATGCCTTTAATGGAAGGCTAATTTTGACGAGGCTGGAGCTACAGCCGAGTATGAATCTTCGTAGTTGAAGCATTGTCTTCCAATTATGACCTCCGTGACGTTTCCTTGAGACGCTTTTATGTTGTTGTTGCGTCCTATTTGAATCATTTAGACAAATTGTCGTTGATGTGGAATGAATGCATGTCTAAGTAGTCGGCTTAATTAGGAAACCAATCTTATCCCTATGAAATTATGATGTAATTGCGTGACATTAGACATGGTGATAGTCAACAAGTGTTGATAGCACTCCGACTTTGTAGGAGTGGTGGACTTTATTTCTAGTAGGCAATGCCTAATGTTGATTAAAGTTGATAATTCAGGTAAATGTGTGGCATTTTGACTACCACCCGGTTGGCAAGCCAAAACCTAAAAATGAACTTTAAGATGTAAAAGTTCCTTATAAAATTTTAGTTGCTAAGAGTAGCATTAGGTGGTGTAAAATTTGAATGGCAACGCCTTGGAAAATTATCCCCAATAGAACTAATTTTGTATTTGAAAAAGGAAAATTTGACGTTTAATGGTAAATTTCCTGGAAAATTTAGGAGTTGCATTAGCGCAACGGGGGAAGTAGACAATTTGTGCTTCCAAGATTAGTCAAATGACTATGAATGAGGTTAAACCAATAATGGTTTTGGGGGCTTAGTGATAATTGTTTTGTCAATGAATGTGGTTGAATAGATGACATGTGTCATCACATTGGAGTTAAATATGACAATTTGTGTGTACTCCTTAATTGTGAAATGGAGTATATTTGCTTAAAATGTAAGAAGAGCCATCTTGTCCAACAAAATTGAATATTTGGTAATTTGACGCTTAATTTGTGAGTAAGGGAGGACGAGCTCTAAGTTGAAATTGAGCAAACTATTGTGGACTAGCTCTAAGTCTTAATTGAGCACTTAATTGATCGTTGTTTGCTTGATACAACAAAAATTTTGTCTACTAACATGTTGGTAATGTGATAAAATATTGAAATAAATAAAAATGGCATATTGAAGCTACTTGGCGGATGAATAATAGTTCTTAGAGAACAATTGAACCAATATGTTGATTTAGAATGATAAAGTCATTTAATGTGACTAGATTATGTTCATGACCAGATGCTTGAATACCACGTGGTACGGTGGTAATGCTATGTGTATAGGATCTTATTATGTCATTTAACTTGGTAAAATCATGTGAGTGATCTAGCGGGGATGCGTTGCGTAGTGCAACAAGGATTATGTCGTTCGGGTAAACATAATTATTTGAAGTGATTGTTGTTTGGATGTGAGGTCGCTAAAAAATGTTGATATCTGTGTGCTCATTGGCAATGTATATTCGGAAAATGTCAAATTAGCCTCCATGGTGTAATAAGACGTGTGATCTTAAAAGCACCTTGGGTTGTGTTGAGCCTTAGGATTCCGAGGACGGAATCTTTTAACGGGGGAAGAATTGTAACACCCCTAATAATTAAGAGATAATTATATCCCTAATAATGTTGAGTTAATATAATTATTGGAATAATGAAAATTAATTGGAGATAAGATTAAATTAATTAAAGAGGTAATTTTCTTTGTTAAACAATCTTAATTGTGAACTTTAGTGTTATGGAAATTCTATAGCAATTATCTCAAACTAATACTATTATTGGCAATGTAGTTAATATAAATTAAAGGTTTCTTGAGTGGTGAAATTTGAATGAGAGAGAGAAGTTGGAGGGGTGTAGGTGACAAGTTGCCAAAACCGCACCCCCCTGTTTTGTTAAAGCCGTATAACACACACACACACACTTGCATTTGTGTGTGTGTGTTTCTCTCAAGTGAAGAAAGGAAGAAGAGAAGGGAGAGATCTAGGGTTTGATCAAAGATTGAAGGATTAAAGCTCTCAAAATCAGATTTTTGTATCATCTTGGAAGGTATAATCACCTCCTTTATTCTTCTTCTTCATTTTCTCTATATTCCTCCATTTTTGGAGATGAAACCCTAAATGGGTATTTGTTGAAATGTTTTGTAAAGGCTCCAATCTTTTAGTATGTTGTTATATGATCAAAATGGAGCCATAATATGTAACTACATTGGTAGTTTGAGTTAGTTTTGGTTGGAACCCAATCTAGGGCTCAAATGAGCTTTGATGGGTTATGGATTTGAGTTTGATGTTTTAGTAGGATAAATATGCTAAAGTCTTGATTTGGATATGTTAAATATTGATATGGAATCGAATGGAAGTTAATAGATGCTCATTTGGAGCTTTAAAGTGGTGAATTGGGTTTTAACCCATTTGTGAACTCAAAAGAGTTCATATGAACCAATTGGCAATTTTTTTTATAATTTACCTGTGTGGGAAGGTTATAAAATGATCTAAATATGTTATTTTAGTGATTTCATGTATTGGTTGGGGTTAAACTCGAGCAAAGGCTCAAGTTGGTGTTTTAGGCCTAAACCGCACGCCAAGTGTTCGGTGAAATGCCTCAATGAGAACCCAAACATTTTGGGATGACGTTTAATGTTTGAATAAATTATGAATGTCTAAACATAGCCTAAATATGTCAAATATTGCATTGGAATTGATTAGAATTGAATTCAAGCTCAATTGGAGCTTTGTGTTGCCGGTTGAAGTTTTCGGTCATTTTCGGACTCGTTCGGAGTCCGTATGAGCTCCATGGAATCATGGAACGTTATGAAATCATTTTAATATGTTTAGAGGTGTCTAAGTGACCTTAATATGCTATTAATATTGTTGGTAAAGTCCCTCCAAAGTTACGAAAACGTTTATGGGAGTTTTAGGAGTTTAGTGTGCATTTTTGACTCAAAAATGAGCTGGGAGCTGTCCAGGTGGTGGGTAGCGGCGCGACTAACCTATTGGTCGCGCCATGACCATGTTTCTGGCCCAAAAATAGATTTTGCTTGGGTGGGGGTCGATGCTTGGGTCTTATACGTTCGTTGCACCTCTAAATTAGGTGTTTAAAGGGTTTGAGGGCCTTGGATCGAGTCCGGAACTCCTAAGGCCTCATATGAACTTAGTACTTTCGGTTTGATCACCCAATACCCTTAGCCCACTCTTAGGGGCTTATCTTGTGTTCGGGGGCTTACGTATATGCGTTATGAATGCTTCTAGGTAATTTGAGTCGAAAGGAGCTTGATTGCAAGTTTTAGCCATTCTTCGGGCTATTGTGGCTTTATTGGAAGGCTTTGGAATCTTCTTAACCAATCACTGTGAGTTCTAGGACTAATGTAGATGAATGATTACATGTTAATTGTTGTTTATGCATTTGTTGATAACATGCTACTTGATCATGCATATTCACATGCTATAGATGGATTCATTGTAGCCTTATTGAACATGTTGTCATGCATCATGAATTGAAAAGTGAATTGCCATGATAATTGACATAGTTATGTATTGGTTTGTTATGCAATTCATATAATATGTCTAACCGCTTATCGGTATGAATAATATTGGTTGGAAGTTGGTAATTCACGTGTGATGATCTCGTAGGTTGGACTACTCACTTTTGTGATTGATTAATAATAGTTGAGATATATGCATGAATCTTTAAGTTGTATATTGGGTTGCCTTCGTGACAATCTACTTGATTCTGATTCGGGCATAAAGGACTATTCAACCGGTAGGCTTATTAGTAATGTCAAACGACCCCGTTGATATGTTAGAACCACTGTTGCGGAATGATTAGTAGAACCACATAGATGGTTTCTTTTAATTGGTCTTATGGACCGTTATAGACTCTCATGAGTCATATTGAACCCTAAATTGTTGTGGAATGCGTTTTGGACCCCTTTGGATATCCATGGAATATTCCTGGCCCCTTTGGATGCCAGATGCCGACGTACTTGCACTGTCGGAAGTCCCGTACTTGCTAGGGACAGTCCCGTACTTGCTAGGGACAGCCTCGTACTTGCTAGAGGCAATACCACTCCCGACTTTGACATGGAACCTTAGACGACCATGGGGTATGTGGTATTTGGATTTGGATGGGATTATCTCGTGTGAGGACAGCAACGGGCCGCCTGCGGGCGATGATTATGACACGTTGGGCTGCAAGCATGAGTTATATCCTAGTGGCGGTGCTGACATCATGTGAGGACGGCAACGGGCCGCCTTCGTGGCGATGATTATGACACGTTGCACCGCAAGCATGTTTGTTCTCACCTTTGAATTGGAGTCAATAGTAGTATGTACTGTGGTAATGTAACGTGCCGATTTGGTAAGGCAGCTTTGTAAAAACGTTACAACGTGCTACTATGACACGCGTTGGAATCCCCACTTTGGCTCGACTATGTCTAGCGGTGTAGTGGATTCCAAGAGTTGAGTTGGTTTCACACCTTGACTCGGCTAGGCTGGGCGGTGACGATGGAACTTGTGACATTGATAAATGACGAGAATGTTAATAGTCCTCAATGAGATGAGGCATCTTGTTGTGAATTCGAATAGGTAAATAATTGATGTGGGACACCGATAGTCCTCAACGAGGATGATGTGATCCCATTCTAACTTGGCATTGGCCCCTGTATCTTTGGTTGATAGAAATTATGTGTTGGATAGGCATGGTTAGCATGTTAATTGTTATTTATATTAATCTTAGAATTCACTAAACAACTTTTGTTGTTTACCCCTTTAGTTGTTAACCTTTTGCAGGTTTGAGCTATCGAGCGGGAAGTTTATATTCTTCCTCATTATTCAGAGTGTAGACTCGAGACTAACTGTATGCTTTGGTGATTGTGTTGGGTTTGGGTTAGTCGACCTCTTGGCCTTGACTATTCGTTTGCAGGATCATGACCTGTAACCTTGTAGATTCAATAGTTGTTATTCGGATGCATCACTTATGATGCATTAGTTGTAAAAGTTTTAATTGTACCCTAATTCCGCAAGTATTGATGTATAAATTATTGTTAATTACACTGAAATATGTATTATTGTTGTATGGGTGTTTCAGAAAGCGTATATATGTGACAATCCTTTGAAACCTTACTTCCTTTCTCATACCTTCCAAAATCAGAAAACATCTGTGTATGTGTTTGTGAAGAAGTTGGAGCTGCGAGGAAGTATCAAAGCTGAGGTTGATCATCATCTTCTTGAGTTGAAGTTTTTGAGCAAGTTCGGGTAAGAAATCTTGACTTTTGCTTGTTGAAATTTCGAGATATGTATGTGTGATATTGGGGATTTGGTTTCTGAAGTATTGATTACATATGAGTTTTGTGTATTTTGGTTGCTGAAATCGGGTTTAGGGGTTTAAAACCCCTGGTTCCGCCATGAGCAGCGAAGCTGAGCAGACTTGCAATAGCGTGAGCGCGGCCGTGATGGGCGGGGCGCGACGCGACGTCTGGTCCGGTTGGGTTTTGGGCGTCAGTTGTTCATTTGGGGTTGTGTTTTGGGTCGAGTTTGGTTACGATAATTGTGTTCGGATTTATGTTATCTATATGTTGGGTTTGTGTTAATGTGTTGGGGTCCGTGTTGTTACAGGTTCGAGTCGACAGCGTACCGATCCGCGAGAGATTTTTGGGTTGCAGTTGATTTTGGGTAATCGGTGAGTACTTGAGTTCTTTCAAAATGCGCGTATACTTTTATGAGTCGATTATGTGTTGTGATATGTGTATGAGACCGAGATATAGCACGCATTTATGTATCTATCTACCCTATACGTGTTATATGTGTTTGAGTTGCAGGTATCCGCGATGTGTGATCGCGCAGGCTGACTGTCCCTAACCAGTCATGATGTATGAGACTGTATATATACAACAGTGTTTATTGTCAGGTCGCTCCTGTGCCTATTGTGACCTAACCGTTGTTGTGTGCGGCCTGTTAGCCGGGGAACAACGTCCCCTTGAGCTGAGATGTGCATCGAGTTCTGAGTATCTGTGATAATGTGTTGAGCTATATTTGTGTTTGTGCATGCTATGTGTTATCTGCAGAGTCTATCCCTCGCGTACTCACGAGCTTCCCAGCTTACGTTTTCGAGTCTAATGTGTCTCAGGCAATCCGACAGTGGGGCCTCAGCTGCAGCAGCCGCCGAAGTAGGATCCGGGGACAGATCAGAGTTTGTGTGTGTGCTTGCTGTCTTCTAATAGTAGATTTTGAGAACTGTTATCTGTACTTTGTATCTGATCAGCATATGTATTAGCTATCAGTTGTTGATGTATGTTAGTTAGTATTCAGTTGTGATATGTATAACAGTATCAGCATGTGGCATGATGTGTGGCGACTTTGTATTAAAGTTTTTAATTAACAGTGATATCAGTTAATCTCCTGACATGTGTACTGTAAGATGTTTGCGATATTGCCACTTATGATTATATGTTGACATGGCTTTTGCGTGCGAAAAGAGGGTGTTACAAAATACATTAACTGTATTTTTTTGTTTTTAAATATATTTAAATAGTACTTATTATATATCATTTTTTAAAACTATTTATTTTTAGAATTTTTAATTGATATAATGTGAAGTTTTATGTTTTACATTGAAAACCATGTGGCATGTTAAGAGTTCTATTATAGCTTTGAAAACTTTATAAAGTATTTTATTAGTAAACTACACTGACTTTATTTTTAAATAAATAAAGGTACCTAATTAATTTAGTAAATTTACGGTTAAATACTTAAATTAAAAAAAGTTAGTTTTTTATTTAAGTTTTAAAATAAACAATATAAATAAATTAGTAGAGTTATATTAGCAATACTAGGTTTATTACCAGCGTATTATGCGGATAATTTTAATAAAGATATAAATATTATTTTTTAAACAAAAGTATATAAGAATGATATCATTATTTATTATGACCTTTTAATTTTATATATTTATTAATATATATGAATAGTAATTATTTTCTTATATTTTTTTAAACTTTTATTATATTATATTCAAACTAATAAGTTATTAGAGTATTAAATTTTATTTGATTTGAATTTAAAAATACATTATATTAGATTTGGATATATATAATTTAAATTTCTCGATAACTACTTTATAAAACTATAAATGTCATGTGTCGATTTATGATGATGACACGTAGCTTCACAAGAAAATGAATATAGTCACCCTTTTATTATTATTTATAGATAGGCGGGAAATGAAATGTTTGTTAGTTAAGGTAGTGACACGTGACGCTAGCTGATATTTTCTTTTATTAATAGACATTTTAAAATTATTTGTGCAGCTACACTACAAAAAATATGCCATTTAGTGGCGCGCAAAAAGTGCCGCTAAAATTTAAAGAAGTGCCACTAAAGACCATTTTGGGAATCGGTGGCAGAAAAAAAGTGTCACTAAGGACGGTGCCACTAAAAGGCTTTAGTGACACTTCTATGTTGTGTTGCTGCAGCCTTTTCGAGATTTAGTGACACTTCTAGATTCTGTTGCTGCAACCATTTCGAGATTTAGTGACACTTTATTTTTGTGTCGGTATACTTTTTTAAGATCTAGTGACACTTTCTACTTGTGTCAGAACTTGTTTGAAGTTTTAGTGGCACCTAATCTTTTGTCACACAATTTAAGATTTACCGTCATATAATTTTTTGCCACAGAAAATAAAAGAGAATTTGTGGCACTTGGATTCTGTCATTGAATAAGAATTTACTAACGTGCACTTCAATTTGTTTCATGACACTTTTTTAAAGCTATATATAGTTTCAACCTCACAATATAATATAAAACAAATTCATTTCAACCATTAAACATAATAAGATCAATTTCATTTACTCAAGTAGAAAATACAATCATCATTTAACAAAAGTCTTCACTATTCAAAACAAAAGATCCAAACATCATGGAATCAAAAAGTACTCGTCTATCTATATTTTTCAAACACAAGTAATTACCAAATCCACCGCAACTTCATCATGGGAACTCTCAAAAACATATATGTGGATAAAAAATATATAATAATGTATATTAGTAACAAATAAATATACGTGAATGCTTTTCAAATATAAATCATGTAAAACGTGAATAGGAATCATACCTATAAAAGTCAATTCAAGCATTATCTGAAGAGGTACCTAATATAAATTATATAATATGTAAGCAAAAATGTTACCAACCCAAATTCAAAAACTACAAACTTCAACTTATTCAACAATTTACCAATATTATGACGACTTTCGGCAGAAGATCTTTGATTTCCATTAGGAGAGTTGTTTTGATCCATAGAATAGTTATCACGAACCTATAACACATCAAACGGCCTTTAAATGAGTAATGCAAAATTTTATTACTAAAAGAGAATATCAAGATATAGATATCATGTGTTCCACTAAAGTATTACGAAACATACCTGTATATTTAGACTGCTCAAGATGTCTGACAAATTGGCACTAGGTATATGTTAGAATACATTTTAGTTGATGGAAGTCAAAGTGAAGGGTTTATTTTGTAAATAGTTAATAGTTGTGTGAATGTGTATAAATAGTAAGTTTGACTTTCAGAATAGAGATCTGACAATTCACTTTTTGCACACATAGAATTCAGAAACGGTTACTGACTTGTGAAGATCCTTTTCATCATTGTAATCGATACTTTTGGAATACAATCATTCAGTTAGTTTTTGATTACTGTTATTGTTCTTATTATTGAATTGTTAATTGATTGATATAGAAACTGTAATTCACAATTGGTATCAGAGACTTTAGGGGTGAATTTTGATTCTGAAATTGGATTTTTACGAACTTTTAACTGTTCTTGATATTTTTTTCGAAAAACCCTAAAATCACCAAGGGTTTTCAATCTGTTGATCTGTGAAATTTGGATCGAAGGAATAGGATCAGTAGTCGAATCAATTGACTATAAACCTGTTTTGATTCATCAAACACAGCAAAAGATTTAGAGATTTTAATGAAATTTTGAAAAACTCTAAGTTTTTCACTGTTCCATTCAAAAAGTCAAATCTAGATCTATATTTGGACAAAAGTGTTTCACAAAAAGTGTTTGTAATCAAAATCCTCACCTTTGATTTCAATTTGAGTGAAAATGGCTAAATTTTCGAATTAATTTGAATTTTAGACTTGAATAATCTGAAAAATTAAGAAACTCGAAATACACATAGCTTATGTGCAATTCGAGTTGAATATCTTTGTAAATCGAGTTGACAACAAGTGTCAATCGAGTTGACTTGATTAATCAATCGAGTTGAACCTTAGTTGATTCGTGTTGACTTGATTAATCAATCGAGTTGAATCTTAGTCAATTCGAGTCTACTCTCAATTACATTCGAGTTTAACACAAGTAAATTCGAATTTCATTCGAGTTTATTAAAAATTTGAATTTCATTCGAGTTTTACTCAAGTAAATTCGAGTTTTACAAAGGACCAATTCGAGTTTCACATAAGAGTAAATCGAGTTTCACTCTAATACTCAAGTTTTTTTTCAAACTAATTCGAGTTTCACTAAGGCCAATTCGAGATTTATACAAAGCTCATTCGAGTTTTATACAAAACTCATTCGAGTTTTGCATAGCCTTATTCGAGTTTCACCAAACATCATTCGAGTTTTACAGAAGAGTACTTCGAGTTTCACTCAATTTAATTCGAGTTTCATACAAGCATTATTCGAGTTTTGCAACACATTATTCGAGTTTTACAAAACATCATTCAAGTCTATTCAGTGTTTGATTCTAGGTGATTATTGCTACTAACAAGTTACTTTGTTATAGATTCGAGTTGATCATTTGATACTAATCTTTGTTTCAAAGGTTGATCAACTTTCAACTGTCGATCAACAATTTCAATTTCAATCAAAGTTCATCAGATCTTGGGCAGTTTCAAAAATATCAATCAAAATGTCAAAGGACGCTCTAGCAATGGGATCAGAAACCAAACCCCCAATTCTTTACAGAAGAGAATACGTACAATGGAGGGAGAGGTTTCTAGAATTCATAAGCTTTCATGATCTATCAGAAGAAATGCTGAAATCCTTAACCGAAGGACCAGCCACATTCATGGAAACAATCCCTGGAGTACCCACCGGTAATCCCCCGATTCCACCAAGGACAGTTGAGGTTACCAACCTAACTGAGGCTCAAAAGAAAAGAAAACTAGGGGATAAAACTGCCAAAAAATTACTACTGATCTCCATCCCCAATGATATTTACACATGCCTCACAAACACAAAAACGGCCAAATCTATATGGGATGAAGTGTGTAAACTGATGAGGGGATCCGATAGAGCTGCAACAAACAGAGCTAGAAACAACCTGATGTTTGAAAATTTCAGAGCTCGTGAAGGAGAACTATTGGAAAACACTTACCTGAGGTTTGTGAGTTTGGTAAGTGAAATGAAACGAAATGGAGTGACAAAGTCCAATCTGGACATAAATGTCAAGTTCCTAAACGTCCTGAATCCTACATGGGAGAAATATGCCATGATTATCCAGCAGACAAAGGACATAGAAGAAATGGATTTTCTTATGATATTTGAGAACCTTAATAACTACCAGGAGGTTGTGTTGAGGAAATTGTCAGGAAAGAAGAAAGCCGAAAAAGAAACTGCTGACCCATTGGCTCTACTGGCAGAAAAGAAGTACAAATACAAGTTGAAAAAGGAGAAAAGAGCAGTAGTCAGTAGTACCTCTTCCGAATCAGAATCCTTCGATTCATCTGCAGATTCTGAGATTGAAGAAATGAAAAAGCAGATGGCACTACTAACCAAAGCGTTTCAAAAGAAGTTCTACCTGAAAGCCAACCAACAATAAGATGCGCTACAAGACTGGCTCGAGGAAAATTGAGAAGAAGGACAAATATGAAAAATCTGGAGAAAGCAGTGGAAGAAAAACTGACAAATATGAAAAATTTGACAAGTCAGCAAAGAAAGATTCAGAGCAGAAATGTTATAACTGTGGAAAACCAGGTCATTATGCCCGTGAATGTAGACTTCCAGTAGTCAAAAACTCTGACTACTATACTAGAAAGGCTCTCTTAGCCAAAGAAAAGGAGTCTGGAAAAGCTCTTATGGCGGAGGATGACCACTGGCTTCAGTTATCTGAAGATGAAGATATTCTAGATGAGGATGCCCATATTTGTCTGAAATCAGAGATTCTCAATGAGTCAGAATTAAGTGAATCAGCCATGATAAATGAGGATGAAGTATGGGTTGGTTTAACAGATGAAGAGGATGAAGAAAGACAAGAATCTGAGGAGGAAGAGACAGAAGAAGTTGCGTTGATGGCAACTGGAAAAACTGATGTTGAGGATAATGAAGATTCAGAGTCAGACAGATCAGATGGTTCAGACAAGCCTGAGGTACATTCCAACTCTGACTCTGATATTGATGAATCTTGTGTACTAGAAGAGAAATTAACTCATATGGCCTTTATGCTTAAAAAGTTTGAAAAATCATTGAAGGCTGAAAAGAAAAATGCTCATTCTTTGGAAAACAAACTTCGTAATGAACATAACTTAGTTTTAGATTTTTCCAAAGATAAAGCATTAGCCTTACGAGCAGTTTCAAATTTACAAGATAAGGAAAGAGAACTGCAAAGCAAAATACTAGATCTTAATCATAATATATCTGACTTACAAGAAAGACTGAGAATAGCAGAATTAGAAGCTTCAAATTTTTCTGTAAAATATCATGCTATTTTTGAAGAACGAACTAAACTTTATGAGAAAATAAAGAAGATGGAAGATGAATTTATCAAAAGAGGGCAAACAGATCAAACTATTTATTTAAATCAACCAAAAGACACAGAATTTTATAATTCTAAATCTGGTATTGGTTGGGAAAATCCAAAGTATCTGACAAAGGCAATATCTAGTTCACCAACGCTATATGATGTCAGATACATGAACTTAGGGTTAAAAATGACGTTTATGAAAGCATCTGATGAAGTAGAATCTAGTGAAGAAACAAAAAGATTATGATCAGACAAAATGCAAAATTCTGTTGATTATAACAGAATAAATGAAGCAAGTAATAATACTGATATTAAAGAAGAGTACATTAAACATATTCTGAAAAGGATTTGTCTGAATCACCTACTCAATCTCAAAAGTTATACCTGCCATCTTCAATTCTAGAAAAGATAAATTCTGATCTAGAATTGAAAATTAAAAATTTTGAGATAGAAAATAGATCTCTCAAGGCTGAACTAAAAACTAAGGAACAAAAGTTTCAAAATCAGCCTAAGAACAAAAAGTTATCTGATCCATCATCTTCAACTTCTCTAGAATCTATGAATTCAGAAAAGGAATTTGATCTGTTCATGCACTCTGACTTTACTTCCTTAAAGGAAATGTTTGTTAAAATTGATGAATTTGTCAAACCTTTATATAACAAACAATCAGATGATAAAAAAGAAACTGTTAAAATTCTGCAAAGAATTTCTACAGATTCAATAAAATCATCTGAAAATTCACCAACATTACAACAAAAGAAGGAGAAAACAAAAGTTATTTTTAACACTCCTAACTTTGAAAAAGGTGAATCATCTTCAACAGAGAACTCCATTGAACTTAGAGTCCAATCTTCAAAAGGTAAGAGAAATTTAAAGAAGAAACAAGTGTCTAAGTCTACTATTTTTCATGTTTCTTTTATGTCAGATATCATTGTGAACGGTTCAAGAAAACAAGTTTGGAGAAAGAAGAAGAGAGAATAGAAAAACAAGAATATAAAACAAGAGTGGCGCGTGAAGAACAATATTGTTACAGATAGAAATAGCAACATTGAAAACTCTGTCTGTAATAATAAATTTGTTAATAATTCTTGTATAAAATTCTCTAGAACAGACTTAATTGCTTTGAACTCTAGTGCTTGTAAACCTTTAATTGTAAAATCTAATAAGCTCGTCTAGCAACCGAAGAAAAAGGACCCATGTTCTAAACAGAAAAAGGTTCCACAGAAAATTATTTCGAAAACAGTTCCACCACGAATTGTACAAAAGTGGATACCTAAAAGAACTGTTCAAATGTGGGTACCTAAATCAACATCAAATGTTAAGCAAAAAGCCATATATGTTGAGAAAACAAATAATACTTTGCATGCTTTACCTAAAACAAAAGTACCCAACTACAAGTGGGTACCTCATGTGCTATTTCGTCTTATAAGTAAACCATGTTTGGTATCTTGACTCCGGATGTTCCAAGCATATGACCGGACAAAGAGACATACTCACGAACTTTGTAGAAAAGTTCCGTGGGACGGTCAGATTTGGAAATGATCAGTTTTGTCCGATCAGAGGATACGAGAATCTCACATAAGACAAATTTACCATTCAAAAGGTTTTTCACGTTGATGGTCTTGGACATAATTTGTTTAGCATTGGACAGTTGTGTGATAAAGGATTGGAAGTCAATTTCAAAGCCAATCGGTGCAGCATCAGATCCAGGGAAGGTAAAGAAATACTGGCAGGAAACAGGAAAACCAATTTGTACTCCATTGACTTAGCCTCTATTAATCTGAAGAAAGATGTCTGCTTACTGTCAAAAGCTACATCTAAAACAGCATGGCTATGGCAACGTCGCCTTTCACATCTGAACTTCAATGAATTAACCAACCTAGCAAAGGAGGGTTAGTTAAAGGGCTGCCAACTCTCAAATTCCAAAAGGAGCAGTTGTGTGCCGCATGTGAAAAAGGAAAGATGACAAGAGCTTCACACAAATCCAAATCCGAACACTCATCCACGAGAGCACTGGAATTACTACATATGAATTTGTGTGGACCAATGAGAGTACAAAGCATTAATAAGAAACGATACGTATTGGTGATAGTTGATGACTATTCACGATACACATGGGTTTTCATCCTGAGGTCCAAATCAGATGCAACCGAAATTATCATAGACTTTATCCGAAAAATACAAGTAAAGTTGCAACTCACAATTCAATCAATCCGCTCAGATAACGGAACAGAATTCAAGAACAAATCGCTTGAATCATTTTTGAATTCCTGTAGGAATCACACATCAGTTTTCAGCTGCTAGAACTCCACAACAAAACGGTGTCGTTGAAAGAAGAAATCGGACACTAGTGGAATCAGCTAGGACGATGCTGGCGTATTCAAATTTACCGTTATTCTTATGGGCAGAAGCAGTTGCAACAGCTTGTTTCACACAGAATCGTTCAATCATAAATAAAAGATTCGGAAAGACTCCTTATGAATTAATAAATAAATGAATACCTAATATTAAATTTTTCCATGTCTTTGGTCGCAGATGCTTTATTCTAAATGACAAAGACAATCTTGGAAAGTTTAATCAAAAGGCAGATGAAGGTATTTTCATCGGATATTCAAAGGAGTCGGTCGCTTTCCGTGTCTACAACAAGCGAACCAAGACAGTGAACGAGAGCGTCAATGTCAAATTTGATGAAGGAGTGGTAATGGCTTCTGAACACACCAGTTCAGGACCCGAACCTAACAAGCAGACTTCAATGGAGTCACTGAACAGAATGCTGAAAATTCTGAATTACATAAGTTGTTTGAGAATTTTTATGAAGACTACTTTGAGAAGCCCAAAACTAAAGTTCTAAATTTGGTGCCTGACAGGATTACTGAAGATCCCGTCGTAGTCTCTGATCTTTCTCATCAACAAGTGTCAGAAGAAACTGGAGAAGCCTCAACTACTAATGTACACTTGCCAACTGAAAGTGCACAACCAATTGAACCTCCAGAATCTTTTGAAACCCCCTTAACATCCGAACATTCAGAAGCTCCTAACTCAGATACCCTACCTACTACATCTGAAGTACCCCCCGACCAACATATCTAGATCGTAATCCCAATCAAGACCACATAGAACCGTTTCCACATACTTTTAAGTGGATGAGAAATCACCCAATAGAAAACATTATTAGTGATCCATCCGCTTCTGTCCAAACCAGACGAGCCACCATAAACAAGTGCCTATTTTCAAATTTTCTAAACTAAGTAGAGCCTAAGAATGTGAAAGAAGCACTTCTGGACGCTGATTGGATTGTGGCGATGCAAGAAGAACTGAGTCAGTTCGAGCGGTTAAAGGTCTGGAGACTTGTTGAGCGCCCTAAAGACAAATCCATTATAGGCACGAAGTGGATCTTTAAAAACAGGAAGGACGAACATGGAGTAATCATTCGCAATAAAGCTCACCTCGTTGCCAAAGGATACAGCCAACAAGAAGGGATTGATTACGATGAAACGTTTGTACCAGTTGCACGAATCGAAGCGATTAGAATGTTTTTAGCTTTTTCCGCTCACAAAAACTTTACAGTTTATCAAATGGATGTTAAAACTGCGTTTTTAAACGGGGAACTAACCGATGAAGTATATACATATCAGCCCGAAGGTTTTACTGATCCTTCGAAACCTGATCATGTATATATTTTAGATAAGTCACTGTATGGCCTTAAACAAGCACCGCGTGCTTGGTATGATGCACTTTCAACATATCTGTTGAAATATGGATTCAACAAAGGTGCAGTTGACACAACCCTGTTTATAAAACGTCAGGGGCCGGATATCATAGTAATACAAATATATGTAGATGACATAATATTTGGGTCTACAAATCCGGAATTTTGTAAGAAATTCGCATTTTTAATGTCCCAAAAATTCGAAATGAGCATGATGGGAGAAATAAATTTTTTCTTAGGATTACAAGCTAAACAACTGGCTGATGGTATTTTTATCAATCAGTCAAAATATATACAAGACATGTTAAAGAAATTTAACATGGTTAACAGTACTCCTATGAAAACTCCCATGGCTCCGGATTCAAAGTCGAAACTCGATGAGGACATTTCGGGGAAACCTGTAGATGTGACTCACTATCGAGGTATAATTGGGTCATTAATGTATTTAACAGCAAGTAGACTGGATATTATGTTTGCTACATGTGTGTGTGCAAGATATCAGGCGAATCCTTAAGAATCACATTTAACAGCTGTGAAAAGAATTTTAAGATATCTCAAGGGAACTCCAAACCTTGGTTTGTGGTATCCCAGAGAATCTTCATTTAATCTAACTGCTTTTTCTGACGCTGATCACGCAGGTGATAAGATGGACAGAAAAAGTACATCTGGAGCAGTGCAGTTCTTAGGTGACAAACCCGTGTGCTGGTCATCCAAGAAACAACATTGCGTCTCATTGTCTACAGCTGAAGCAGAATACGTTGTTGTATCTTCTTGCTGTTCTCAGGTGTTGTGGATGAAAAGCAAACTGCGAGATTACGGGTTTACACCAAAGAAAATACCTATCTATTGTGATTCTCAGAGTGCAATAGCTATTGCATAAAATCCGGTGCAACATTCAAAAACAAGACACATAGACATTCGGTACCATTTTATAAAGGATCATGTTGAAAATGGAAATATAGAATTATATTTTGTGCCTACTGAATATCAACTAGCTGATTTGTTTACCAAAGCGTTAGATGAAAGAATGTTTAGTTTTTTGGTATACAAATTGGGTATGTTGAATCATTAAGATTTAATAATTCAGTAGTTTCAATTTTATAATTTTAAATTTACATTTTTTTATTGATTTTAATCTGATGTTAAATTCTTGAATCTTAAAAGTTCAATATTCTTTGGAATTTAACAAGATCTGGATTGTCATGTGCAGGGGGAGGAGAAAATGAATTTATCTGATTTTGAGTAAATATGATAAAATTTATCTGTTATTTTGTAGGGGGAGCTGAGTTGAGAAATATGATACACATTTGAGGGGGAGTAACATTCAGAAATTAAAGGGGGAGCATTTTAAAGTTTTTTAGTGTTAGTTTTTGTTTATGTGTATTTTCAATTTTTTTTTGTTGTTGTTTGTTTTCAATTTTTTTTGTTTTGTGTGTTGTTGTTGATTGTGTTTAAATCTGGTTTTAATTTTTTTTTTTTATCAGAAATTCTTTTGTTTTGTTTTACTTTTTTTGTTTTTATTTTGTTATAATTTTTGTTGAAAAGATATTAAGTGGGTTTTTGGAAAGATGAGCCGGTTAATATTTTAAAACATGGGCCGGTTTATAATCCATTCTATAAATTTGAAATTCCAAATTCAAATTCATTTTTTTCGGATACTTGACTATTCATCATCTTCCCCAAAAAGTTTCTTCATCCTTAAGAAACCGAAAACCCACTCATATCTTTGAAAGATTCAAGAAAGAATTTCAATTATATTGTGAGTAAAATAGTTTGTTTCTTTCATTTTTTACATCTTTTATTTCAATATTATCATATATGTGACTATTCGTCTTTATATTCGTTTTTGTTGTATTTTGTGTTCATGGTGTTCATACGTTTGTGTTCATAAACCTGAAATTAATTGTGTGGTCTGGTTAGGTTTATCAATGTGAACATGAATTTGAAATTTCATGGTTCAAATCAAACCACACAAACAGAAATTTGGATTTCAATGTCAAAAACTTTCGTGTTCTTCTTTTTACTGAAATTTGAATTTTTAACAGCTTAAATGTTGTTTTTAATCAAAGTTCAGTAAAACAAAAGTGTTTAAAATTGATTTTTGAGGGGGCACAAGTTTTAAATCACTGAAAAACTACCTGGAATTAATTTTTGAATATTCAGTGTATAGAGGACTTGAAATAAATACATAAGGAACTTCTCGATTAAAGGCTTCATTCGAGAAAGTCCAAGAGTCATTCGAGTTGATTACAATACTACTCGAGAAAAGACCAAAAGTCAATCGAGTTGACTGAAGTGTTAATCGAGAAAGTATAAGTGTGATTCGTGTTGTTTAACACTTAGAATATTTCAGGAAAAGAATCTCGGTTAATACATTGCCCGAGAGACTGATGGTTAATTCGAGTTGGTCATATGTTGTATTCGAGGAAATTCCTTATTCATTCGAGTTGGACTAATTGAACATTCGAGAACATTTAAGACTTAATCGAGAATCCTCTTGTTCTATTCGAGTTTAATACATATGTAATTCGAGTTGATTATAGTCTTATTTGAGTATCACTCTGTTATATTCGAGAGAGACTATAGTTCATTCGAGTTGGTATATAGACTAAGCCGAGTTGGTTGAAGAGTCATTCGAGAAGTTTTCATATATCATTCGAGATTTTTCAAGAATCATTCGAGTTTATTCATGTGTCATCCGAGATTTATATAGAATCATTCGAGATGATTGTAGTTTTATTCGAGTTTAAATAAAATTTTTACCAAGTGTTGAATTTCTTAATGTTTTAAGAAAAATGTGACATTTTTCAAGAAATTGTAATAAAATTGTGTTTTTCTAACATTGGTCTCTAAACGATTGACTCTGGAATCCTGTCAATAATAGTTTATTATTGTCTGGAATCCCGATGCCTTAAACAGAAAATCACAAGTTTTTATAATTTCTGATGAAATGTTATATTTTTCTAACTTGAATGATTTCATTTGTTTACCTGTCTTGTCTAACATGATTCTTACTTGTTTAAAGGTTTCAAATGGCATCTCCAGATCATTCCCAGAATTCCAATTCATCAGATTCCCATTCATCCTCCAATCATACACTTGTATCAACACCCGTTCGTTCAACCTCTGTTGTTAGACCTTCACCATCCACCATCATCCCGGATAACCAACTTGTCAAACCCAAACATTGCCTACCCTTCAAAGATAACAATCATCGTTTGGATACAAAGGTTATCAAAGTTAGTCACCCTATTATTGTAGATATTCTCAAAGGCCATCCTTTGGGATATCTTCTTCAGTACAAACCGTCTATCCCACAAGTCTACCTGCAACAATTTTGGCATACAGTCAACTTTGTTCCTGCTGATGGAAACCACCACTTTAAAGTAACCATTGACCAATTTAAATCCAAAATTACCCTTGCCAGACTTCGTCACAACTTGTTTCTTCCGAGACGAATAGACACAGTTCACTTTCCTGAGTTAGCTGAATTTGAAGATTTTGTGTCCGATGAGGAGCTGGTTCATGATTTGATATGCTTGGGTTACTCAAAGCCACTTCCAAAAAGCTCCAAATTTCATCGAAATGGATTAAATGGCGAATGGTACACATTATTTGGGATCATCAATAGATGTATGACATCTAAGCATACAGGTATAGACAGATGCAGCATTCACTGTCTACGGATTTTCTATGGGATTGCCTTCAATAAACATTATGACTTCGCTCAATGCATCTGGGAGGATCTAAAGGAGATAGTCATGGCTAAAACAACAAATAGAGCAAGGAAGTTCGTTCCACTTCAGCGGTTTATACAAATTCTTATCCAAGGGATCTTAAGGGCAAATGAAAATATTCCTAAAAGATCTAACTCTAACAGATGCCCAGATTACGTAATGATGAGTTTACATGAGGTGCCGGATTCTCCTAATGCGAATATCATGCCGATTCCAGAATCTTTGTTGAAGTATGCAGATCCCGAGAGTGAGAATGTGAAGTTATATAGGATAGATCATGCTCCAATAGAGACGCAAGAACCGGGTTCTCTTACCCAAGGAGTGATAGGATGAGAGGAACCTCAGCACGGGGCTGAAGTTCAGGAAAGCCTGCAAGTGAGCGAGGGAGTTGAAGTTGTAAGGGGTGGTGAGGAAGAGGCAGATAAATCTGATTCTGAGAGAACATTGTCGGATATACAAGAAGGTGAAGATGAAGGAAATGATGATGATGATGATGGTGATGATGGTGGTGATCATCATGAGTGCGGGATTGCTTTGATGGATATAGTGAGTATTACACAGGAGAGTGTGAGGGACGCACTTAGCCTAGAAAGCCGGGATTTACCCACATCTGCTGTTAGCTCCCCTATGGGAGTTAGCATTGAAGAGGTCAGTATCCCACTGACAAGTGCACACCCAACTATCATTTGAACACCGGGATGAACCACAAAATCTATCCGAAAGTCATTTGGACTTGACGGATATTGAAATGAGTACACCTCTGCCCGAGTGTACGACTTTTATTCAATCACAGAGTATAGATCCTATACAGATTAGGACACTTGAGTTAACTTCATCAGTTGAAGTAAGTGTGGCTGAACTTCGTGTTCCCACCGGAACATCCTCAGCTACGGAAGCATTTGTTGCTCCGTCGCTTGAAGAGGGTGGAAGCCCAGTCAGAGCGACCACTTTGCCATCTCTGAGTACTGGCCACACAGACGTTCTTTTCACAAGTTCGACTGTTGTGACAACTGGAAGTCTAAGTGACCCAGTGGTGAATCTATCCCCGTTCGTTACTGAATCATCATGGAATCAAGCTTTGAATGCAGCTGTTGCAGGAGTGAATACTCATATCTCTGCTCAGTTATCTAAAGTGATGGCTCAGATGTCTAACATTCACAAATTTCTGAAGGGTAAATCAGTGGCAGAAGAATCAATTAAGAAATCTGAATCAAATCAAGCAATTGATGAGTTGAAGGAAGAGCTGAAAGAGTTCGTTTTTGAACAGTTTGATGAAATGAGGGAAAGGATGATAAGTTTGGAAAGTACGGTAATTACTGCATTGGGAAATCTTTCTGAGAGGGTAGCAGCTGTTGAGCAAACGTGTAAGGCGCAAGCTTCATCGTCTATAAGAAAGCATGACGAGCATGATGAGGACTCCGATGATGCTCCTCATGAGGGGGAGAAGAGGAGAAAGCTTGCTGAGCCTACACCAGGACTTTTAATGATAACATACCCTGAGAAGGAAACAGAAGTGAAAGAGAAAGAAGCTGGGAGCGCAAAAGAACCTGCTGATGAACAAAGTGAGCTGGGATTGATTCTTTATGAAGATGTTCCAGTTCCTTTGAACATTCAGTCAGATATTTACAACTTTGAAGAATAGAATGATTCTGAAGATGATGTTCAAGTGGTTAAGGAACATGAGTTAATGAAAAGGCTTAGAAGAAGAGAGAGAGGAATATGTTGAAGTATCTGAGGATGATGATGTGATCACGTTGACCGATATTGACTTTCGGGGAGAAAGAATTGAATAAGAAGAGGGATTAGTGCAGGAAATCTTGAAAGAGTCCATACCGACGTTGACGGTTGAAAAGACTGAGGTTGTAATTCAAGTGAAGGAAGAAGTTGAAGAGTTTCCAGTAGAAAATATTGTTATTCAGGAAAGAGTTGAGTTGAATGAGGTCGAGGTTATGGAAAGGTTTTTCAATGAATACGTTCTGGCAGATGAGCCGCAAAAGCAACACAGGCTCAGATTTGAAGCACAACAAGTAGTTCAAAGAGAAATCAGAGATATGCTTACGTTGTTGAATAAAGATGAGATACGCAAGAATAAAGTAAAGAAGTTTGAGCTTCCAGCGAAACGATCAGCGGAGTTCATCAGGAAAAGGAACAAAATGCCATATATTGAAGACATTCTAGAGAAACGTATTTTTTGTAAGAAACAAGCTCTATGTTCTTTTCTTAAGTTGTTTAGGGTCTTGGAGCCAAACATGCCAAATCTAGTTAACTATGCTAGTTTTCTGAGGAACAAGACACAAGAGGTTGATAAAGTGAAGAGTGAGTTCAGGATAGTTGATCTAGTTAAAATTGAAAAGGACAAATTTGTTAAGATTTTCTATCCGACATTCACTGTTACGAGAGCTGATGGAAATACCTATACGTTCACTAAGGCTGATATCTTTAATATGCACCTAGTCGACATTGAAGATTTATTTGATGAATTGTACAGAAATAAGAGAAATGAGCAATGTAGATTTGCCTTAAAGACAATTTTCCACTTCATGCATACCAAACTGGTATTGATGTCAGTGCAAGATCTGCAGATAGGTGTTGAACGAGGGATGAGGAAGATTAATATGACAGCTCCACATAGAGATATCAAATTTGCTGGAGAGTTGAAAGAATTTCAAGTCATCATGGTAAAGCATCCGACTGTAATGTACATGGACAGAAACAAGAAGCTAAGAGCCTTTCAGATGGTACACTAAATAAAGTGTTGAGTGGTTTAAAGGGAAAGCTGGCGTCTGATAAAAAGAGAAAAACAAAGAGAGGAGCTTTGTCAGTTAACAACAGAAGACTTATGGTAGAATTTATATCAAAGATTGAATGGAGGCTCTCTGATCGAAAAAGCATAAGAAGATTTGAGCAGAAGCTTGGATTGGCAATTTAAAGACTTTGCACATTCCATTAAAGGGGGAAATTGTTAGAATACATTTTAGTTGATGGAAGTCAAAGTGAAGGGTTTATTTTGTAAATAGTTAATAGTTGTGTGAATGTGTATAAATAGTAAGTTTGACTTTCAGAATAGAGATCTGACAATTCACTTTTTGCACACATAGAATTCAGAAACGGTTACTGACTTGTGAAGATCCTTTTCATCATTGTAATCGATACTTTTGGAATACAATCATTCGGTTAGTTTTTGATTATTGTTATTGTTCTTATTATTGAATTGTTAATTGAGTGATATAGAAACTGTAATTCACAGTATATGTTCCTTGAAAAGATGCAGAATTGTGTTCAAGGTACCTTGTGTTTGAGCTAAGGCACCTCGATAATTTGCTAATTCTCATTGTGTTTGAGCCAGTGCATCGTTTGTACGGGTCAATCCATCTTTTAGTTGTTCAACAGTTTATTGATTTGAGGAACAGGAGCCACCATTATTCTTGACAGATGGCATTCTTCCAATGCATCGAACATATCCTCTTTTCTCGGGTCCCTTAACTTTTGAGAATGAATCATTTCTCCAATCATCTTCTAAGTCCAGTGGTGTATCACTTGCAATAGCTTGTAGGGATGCCTTCATATCCATAATATATTAATATGTTAAAAAAGTGAAAAAGATGGATAGATTATATTAAAACTAATGTCGACAAAACACATTACAACGACTTCCGTAACTTTCTCATTAACGATACTTCCATCTTTACGAGTGCGACTTTTCTGATTTATCTCTCTTCGTGTTGGTTCTATACTGGTATTATTCATTGCCTATAACATTAGTAACTTTCATCAACTTACATTTCTAAGATGCTTTGCATGAAACCACACAAAAGTTATGATCATATAATTCATGAAATTGAGCATCATTAAATGTTTAAAAATCAGAAATAATCACATGCATGTTCTAGTTATGTAGTTAATTAATGATGTTTGCAATTTTAGAGCTTAATTCCAGATTTTTAAAATAAGATAAGAAACCTACATGAAGTATTGTTCTTGATGTCCCTTTTTCTTGTTTTAATCGGTTTTGAAGGTGGGCCAAGAAGACCATTTGGCATTCGGTCATAGTTAATATGCATTTGTGTGTGTTTATATATCATTTAGAGCATCAAACACCCCTAAGTTACTTTATTTTGCCGCCGCCACTGCTGGATTTTAAGGAAAAACAGAAAAAAAACACAGAATTAAAGTGCAGTGCATGTGTGCTTGTGTTTGTATGCATTTGTGTGTATTTATACTTCAAAGATAGCATGGATAATCCAATTATTTACTTGAATTGCTGCTGAAATACCAGTTACAGCAACCATTTCTTTATTCATTTTATATAAGTGTGTGCAATGTATGTGAAAGATCCGAGATTCACAAGGAGGTGAATCTCGGATGTGAGGGTGATTGACACAAAGAATCACAGCAGCAGTTCAAAGAACCAGTAAAACTAAGTGTTAGCCAAGTCTCTTACGTATGTGTTGTTGCAAAAGTTCCAAAACTTATAGGGAGTAAGTCTCAGATGTGCGCAAAACAAAACAGTAGCCCTTTTCTTTTGTTTTGATACATAAATCTCGGATGTAAGTGGTTGTGTAATCGGAACACATCAGCAACCCATTTCCTATAAATTATATATAAGTTGGTGTTTTGTGTGTCATGTGTGCTGGTTGAAATAGAATCAGTAGCGGCAACCAAAACCCAAGTCTAGGATGTATGTGTGGTGAAATCAACAGCAGCCTTTAACCTTTTATATCCTAAAAGTTGTGTTAAGTTTGGTGTGTGTTTGTGAGTGGGCTGATCGAGTAAAAAAAAAAACAGAATCGAAGATCAGCAACAGCACCTAATATATATAAATATGCGTGCAGCGTGTGTGTGTTCTATGATTTTGGGATAGCAGCAACAAAATAAGTCTAATCAAATAGGCATCTTATTAGTGGGATATAAAGCATACATATATGTTTGATCATTTAATAGCAAACAAGGCTTATAAAATGTATAGATCAATGTAGCGGCATATAATATCTATAAAGCCTAGTTCATACCTATTATGGACGCCAAAACATTGTAAGTTTCATCAACTTACATTTGATTAAAAAAATCACAAGTAAAAAAGTTGATTAAAATAAAAATACAATTTTCCAATTTACCTCCTCATATACAAGTCTAGCAAAAGATTTTGTTCCTATGACATGTGGTTCTTCCATTTTTGAACGACTTTCTCTTTTTTTGTTCACATAATGCCTATACAACAAAAAATATATCGGTGACTTACTATTTTTATGAAATTGATTGTACTATAAAGGTGTCATACATGATATTCTGGAGTCATCCAACGAGAAACAAGACCCATAAATTGCTATCCATTCACCCTATTGTCGGCTTGTCTAGCCAATATTTCATCAGTATTAAAAGATGGATCATAATTTCGTGTTTTTACAATATTTCTCCAAGTGTTCAGTTTTTTCCCCATGTTAGATAAAATCCATTTCTTGATTTCACTTGTTTCAGCAAAAGAAAACGTTTCCTGCAAATGAGATAGATAACAAAGATGCAAAAAATGTAATTAAATGTTATAAAAATTAAATTTTATTTGTTTTCAAAAATACAAATACCTTCACAATCGAATAAAGGTCTTCCTTCTTGCTCAAGGAACCTTTCTCCAGTCACAACAATCTACACTGACATGTTCAGGCATCCTTACAAGTGACCCCAAGAATTGAGTGAGTTCATTTCCTTCATCTCCTATCGGCTTCCCATACTTATTAAATGTCACAAGCACTTTTTACATAGTTTTCATTTGCCAAAGGTCATTCTTTTGGGTAGGACCTCTAACATTCTTTGGAGGACCTTCAATGAAATCAAATCAATTGAATACATCTAAGATTCAAGTCATTGTTTTGTATGGGTCATGATCAGATCAATTGTTCTAGTAGTAGTATGTGTTTTCCGGTTTATAAAAGTAATTATTTAATTAACATAAAAGGTCATGAAGTTTGATATGGAGTAAGCAGACTGATATGGCTGCTGGTATGGACATTAAACACAAAAAGTATGTGTTTTCCTTTTAATCAACATAAAAGGTCATGATGTTTCTTAGGGCTGCAGGTATGGTGGAGTAAATCATTTACTGTTGTAGATTAAGTCTCGGGGTGGTTGTGTGAAGTAAGCAAAAAGACAATAGCAGCAGTTTGGAGGGGGCTCTAGGTTGTAGTTTAACCAAGACCCCGAGATTTATAAGTCTTATGGTGGCTGTGATGGGGTTGAAAGATGAGGAGGACAGCAGCTCAAAGTCTAGAGTATATGGTGGAGTAAATCATTTCCTGTGTAGCATCTAAGATACTCAAATTGATTTAATGAATATGCGTTTAGATCGATATTAGACTTGAATCAAGTCTATAAAGACTCACTAAGAGACAAAACATTACAGTTTATAAAAACTGAACTCATCCCAATATAGAGTCAGACCCACAATTTGGATTGGATTAATAGCATGGATAATTATTGTTAAACCAACCATGATACTATTGAGCAAGATGATTTTAGGTAAACCTGCTTTACAATTTACAAAAACCAATAAGTAAATATACCAAATAGGATGATCCAACAATCATAAGAATGTTAGCAAGTAAACAAGAAGAAAGCGATTTTTCGTAGCCTGAGGCTCACAGAATACCAAAAACACGGCTAAAAGGCTTCCTCAGTAGAGATACTGTTCGCACTCCCCAACTATAAAAAGACATAACGAAGGTACATATGGATGATGTTTAACATTGTAGGTCCCAAAATGCTTCCCTAGTGTGTTGTTCTAACCCGTAGAGGGGGTGGGGGGGGGGGGTGAATACAACAAATTAAAACTCAACACTGTTTTCTCAATGTTTGTGTATATTATCAACAAGTGTTAATTACAAACAAGCTTGACTGCGGAACGGTTCAAGCTGAGATGACAGATACAACAGATGTTTAACTAATCTAAGATACACTCAGACTAGGTACAATGAATACACTCACTAAGATGAACTCACTGTTTTACAAGACACAGATGGACAGCTTGAATAAGAACAGCTTGGACACACGTTACTGTTTTATTCAAGCAGACTTGCATGCATGAAAAACACACTTCAATGCACGATCTGAATTTCTCACTCTTGGTTGTCTCACATTCCTTAGAAGCATCCTTTTATACTCTTACTGAGAATCTCAGTGAAGCTTCCTCATTGGACAAGGAGATAGTGGGATGTCTTTCCATAAAGACAAAACAACTGTTCTGCACATTCTGATAAAGCAGACTTGTCTCGATATGGCAGAATCTTTGTCTTTTTCTTTTTGTCTCTGTTGCAGAGGCCTTTAACTAAAAGTGGAATGTCAACTCTGAATCTTTCTTCTTCTGTTAAGGCCATTTTAATATAAGAAATGGTCTGTCACCCATTTCATATATCCACTTTGTCTTCATGTAATAGAACAGCGTAGGAAGCTTTTGCATTTTCTGTTTTCCACTTTGTCTTTGACTTTGTGAACTGATCTTTGTAGTCCAAAACAATACATGAGGACTTGGAAACATATTCCATAATGTGTTTAGCCTGTTCACAAAGAAGATGTTCTGTTTACAAACAATGGAACACTTAGAATTTGTCCAAGCCGCTCAGCAGAATAGAGCAGCGTAGACAGTTTATGTCCAGCCAGATCAGCAGAATGAACAGCTTGGGCAATCTACCTTAGTTGCAACAAATGCAATAGGGTAAACATCTTTGACTTATATTGCAAATCACTTTTCAGGTTTCAATAAGGCATTAATAGGCCTTAAATTATACCGTTAAGTTCATTAAACATGTTAGATTAAAAATCTCCCCCTAAGATGTAGAGCAGTTTTGACTGAGGCCTTTTTGTGCCTAACAATCTCCCCTATTTTCAATAATCAGTCTAAGCTGATTTTATCAATAATCACTATATATTTTATAATACACTTTGCTGAAATAAAATAGCAACATTTGAGTAAAGTAAAGGATCAGTTTATATATACTGATTTTGATTACGAAAACAACACATGTTCTTACAAAAGTACAACTAATGTACTAATGTGTATTACAACTAATGTAAAGTAAAAGTTACAACTAATGTAACAAGGTACAACTAATGTACATAAAAATTCAACATGTTGGACTGTTGATTGTGGGAGAAAGTAATGGCAAGCCTGTCCAACTGATGGACAACTTCCATTCTTCATCTACTTAATATTAGATGGACCTCCAAGCTGTGGAGCTTCTCTTTCAAACATTTGATCGAGCTCCTCCATTATTTCTTGTATATCATCCATTTCAATCCTTAGGAATATGAAGTTGGGATGTTGAAGCTCTCCTCTTTCATGGAACCCTATGAGCTGTTCCCAGATAGATGCTCTCCATTTTACAGATTTTCTAAAGGAGTTTGAAGTCTAAAAGCAATAAGATGCTTACGACCAACCTTGTGTAAATCTGATGCTCTCTGGAAACACTTCTTCTTTGTTAGGGGATCTACAAAAAATACCCCCAGCTCAGGTTCTTTAATCAGCTTGTCATCCTCATGCTCCACTCCCTTTGGCAGGCTGTGATCTACTCCTTTGATTTCAACGGCTACATCACCTTGACTAATCATTATCAGGAGTTCTTCCAGCTCAGTATCCTTTCTCCTCCTCCTGGCCTTTATCTTGGGTTCAACCACTGAGGTACCCTTGATTTGTTCTTCTGTGATCAGGCCAAGATTCTTCACTCTCTCCATTAGTATTTTGACATATGCCCTGATAGTCCTAGCAGTTTCAGACTTGGACTGGCTCAGGGTAACTGCCAATTCTACTCATTCTCTGAATCCCATTTGAGCAACATCAGTGTGTTCAAATACTTCCAGTTCTGGACCTTCAGCACCCATTCTGGTTATCTGTAATTTCCACTGTTTGCCTTTTCTTGAAATGGGAACAGCTTTGACAATGGTCTCCTTAGCAAGTCTTCTGTTTGCCACATCAAAGAACTCTTTCCTTGCCAAGTTGTCAAAGTGAATCTGGGCTCTTGCAGAGGAGGATGCTTGCTTAGGCTTGGTCACAGAGACCTGAGCACCCTGTTTCTTCTCTCCTTCCTTTTCTACCACAAACTCTTTGGCAGCCTCTAACAATTTCCTTTTGACATCCAAGGAAGGCATTTTGATTTTTCTTGCCTCCTTGTATGCAAAGGCTTTTGTAGCTTTAGCAGAGTCCTCATCAGTCTTTAGTTTTTCAAAGGCTTTGAGCGGTACTTCTTTGAACTCATAATAGGTTTCCATAGAGACACCCATTTCTTTGGCTCTGGCCTTATCAAACTTCAGTTGAGCAACTTTTAGGTAGTCAGGGTCTACAGAGGCTTTCTTCTTCCTTTTAGCTGTTGTTGATGGAACAACTTCAGGTTCTTATTCCTCTTCTTCTTCTTCTTGTTCCAGTACCAAATGTCTCCTTTTGCCTGACTTGTCCCCAGAAATGGATTCCTCCCACTTAGATGATGCAGGGTTTGGAGATCCAGCCTGAGTAGGTTGAGCAGCTTCACTTGGATGGGAGACATCCTCAGTAGGACCTGTAGGACCTATTTGTGAGGCACCTGCCGCTTGACCAATGGAAGCTGATTTCTCCTTAGAAGGAGAAGAAGATTTCTCCCCATTAGACTTAGTCTTTGAGGCAGATATCTTCTCCCTCTTTGAAGGAGATGGCACATAGCCTTCAACACCTAGTCTGCTTGGAGAAACAAATTCAGCAGGCATAGCAGCAGTTTTGGCAGTAGGTTTGAGGCCAACCAAACTACGCACTAAGAAAGCCAAGTTGTCCTTAGCCTCTGCAAGTTGGGTAAGGCAGGTCTGAAGAGAGGAAGATTGAGAAGCAGCAATAGAGGACAACTTAGAGAGGGCTTCCCTGTCAGAAGCTGTGAACAACATTCTTTGAAGCTGTGCAAGATGTAGTTCAAGAGAATCTTGCATATCATCAAGGTTTGATGACACAGAATTTGACAGAGAGACGATTAAAGTGTTTAAGATAGCCAATGTAGAAGGAAGGGTGTTTGTGCAAGTATCTAGGAGAGTTGAAAACTGTTGGGAGACAGCTGCCAGAGAGGACACAGAGTCGTGTTGAGTGGAAAGGATGGTGGAGAGGGTAGTGGAGAGTGTTTGCAGTTGTGCAGTGAGTGCAAGAAGCTGTGAGGAGTGATCAGCTTGAGGAGGGGTTGGAAAGGATTTCTTGAACAAATCAAAGAATCCTTTTAGCTGTGCAGACACAGAGTCTGAGATAATGGTTGGTAGGAGGTCATGGAGTTTTCCAAAGAACCAACTTTGTTGGTCAGCAACTAGAGCTGATCCTTCAAAGGATGATCTTTGGGGGATGGAGGAGTATATGTGGATTGTTTGGATTGAGTGGATGGTGAAGAATGAGAATGAGATGAGGATGAGGCAGGTGTCTGAGGATGTGTGGGGGAAGGTAGGCATACTTTAGAAAGAAGTTCCATAGTCTGGGCATAGGTGAGATGGCCCGGCTTGGAAGGGTCAATGGATCCTTCAGCAGTAGATGTTTCTGCATCATGAGGAAAAGGGGTAGGAGATGGTGGCCTTTCAGATACTGCTTGTGTTGCAACACCTTCATCAAGACCAGGGGTGGTTCCCTCACCAGTACCTTGGTTTGTAGGTACCTCTTCATAGGGAGTTGGGATGTGCATTTCAACATCACCAGTGGTGAAACCTGCTGATGGAGTTTGCATTTGAGGAGCAGCTTCACCAGAGGGATGGTCTGTTCCCTGTGGTTCATCAGTTTGAGGACAGGGTCCTTCAACAGCTGTTGGGTGTACAACAACTGCATCACCAGGAGCAAACCTGAACTGCTGGATGGTCTGTACCAGCATCTTTGGCACCTCGTGCAGACTCAGAGGGTGTATGAGAAGTATGAGGTGGAGACTGTGTGGACTCAGTGTGGAGTGGAGTGGACTCCTGTCATTCAATACTCTCAGCCTGTTGGGAGGCTGGGATAGTTGATGTGGTAGTCTTCTTATGTACAACTGATTCCTGTTGGGAGGAACCAGAAGGTCTAGGCTGACTCTGGGATGATTCAGGTTGGAGTGAAGCCTGCTCCAAAGATGCTGATCCTTCTCCCAAAATAGGAGAGGCAGCAGGGGTTGCCTCTTTTTCAACTAACTCCTGTTGAGAGGGGTCAGATTGGCCAGTATGGGTAGATGGTTACTTCCTAGCTAATGATTTTCTCCTTGAATATTGGGACATTGTGGGAGATTGAGGAGAAGTAGCAGGAATTTGTGTATGGACTAGTGATGAGACTGGGTCAGAAACATGGGGGTTAACCCGTTCCATGGTCTAAGGTGCCACAGAGGCACCAGCCGCAAAGGCTTCAGGTTCAACAGATGAACCAGGGTGAGAAGTCTACTCCCCCTCAGCCACTAAGGCTGATGGGGCAGACTTTGACTTAACTGTTTTAGCCTTCTTGAGGACATGCTCAGCTTCAGTCGATTTTAGGTCTCTCTTGACAACTTTAGGCCTGGATTTGGATTTTCCTTTGGGAGTAACCACCGAATCCACCCTCACATTAGAGGGTCCTTCCACCATGCCAAGTAACCTCCTCATTGGTGTAGAGAGAGGAGGTTCATTTGGAAGAACTGGAGTGTAGAAAACTCTATTCCCAATTACTGGGAATGCAACAGTAAGTAATAGGGGCTGAGAGTTGTAGAGGTGCTCACCACAAACATGTCTGAATATCTGACAGCAGCTGGACGTGTTTCCTGCTGTACTAGGTTCCTCAAATTCACAAAAATCCAATGAGCCATGTTCAGTGTAGTCTCATCCACAAGCTGTAGGACTTTTGGGATTTCATCTCGGCTAAGCTCGTCAAAAGAACCAACTTTGCTGCTGAAGCACATCACCACGGAGGCAAATAGGAAGCTGTAGATTGGTGATAGATCCCTTCTGAACAGAGTGGCTCCAACTTTGGGTTCTGCTACACCACAGAAGCATAGTAGATTGCCCATCTGATCGTTCTCAGGCTGTGGCTGGTCATATGTTTCAGCCACAGGAAGATGAAGGACTTCCCTAAGGAGAGCAGTAGTTATCTCAATGGTCAGAGTCCCATCGAGTATAGTTCCCCTGATAGTTTTGGTTGCTGGATCATAAGCACAAGTGTACCAAAACTCATACATCATCTCCTGGTACAGGAGACCAGGAGATGCAGTCATAGCATAGTGTAGGGGATGAACCTTCAGAAACTCTACCATGTTTTTATAACCTTTACCCACATAGTTTTTGGGAATGGTTAGATTTGCAATATAGTTTGTGGGTTTCAGGGTCAGCATCGTGGTAACAGAGGGGTGTTTCTCAACATCTTTACCGACGAATACTAGAGGCAAAGGGTTGTTTTGGTGAGCCATTTTAGAGTAGTGGTATGAAGACTATTGGACACTTAGTCGATTTAGGGTTCTTTGGGTAGTTATGGAAGCAGTAGAGGATGAAGAAAATGAAACAGTAGAGGAGGTATTTATAGGATTCGAATGTGAGTGGGTAGGAGAGAGAAATGTTTGGGCGGTTGATTTGAAATTTTTTAACGGAAAACGGAACGGTTGCCCATGTCAGAACGGTTGTCAGACCACTTGAACCTTTTTAGTCACTAACACACGTTAACACACATTATCCATAGGTAATTAAGTTTAAAAAATCCAGAAATTAAGTAACTTAATTATGAAGAAAGGTAATTAAAACTGATGTTCTAAGCTGTTGTTCAAACCTGTGATGAGCAGGTTTCATCACAAGCTGTTCATTTCTCAGGCTGTTCATTCAACCTGTGCAACTATATAAGAACAGGTTATGTTCAATAGCTGAACAGGTTACAAGATAATGTCTTGTATGACAGATTGAGAGAGTGAGCAGGTTGGAGGTTTGTTCAACAAAACATGTTTGAAGTGAAAACTGATTTTGTCAAACCTGTTATACGTCCAAGCTGTTCAAGTTTTCAGAATTTGGCTAAGTATAGAATATGCAAAGCCTGTTCTGTCTAAGCTGTTATGAGAAACTTGAGCAGTTTGAGACATACGATATCTTAGATCATCAACGACACTTAGTCACTTTTATTTAACATGCCCACTTTGCTTACAAGGTAATTAAACCTGTTTTCATCAAGAGGCTTGGTGAAAATATCTGCAAGCTGTTTATTTGTGGAAATATAACTTACCTCCACATTAACTTTTTGGATGTGATCCCTGATAAAATGATGTCTGACTTCTATATGCTTTGTTCATGAATGATATACTGGATTGTTGGAGATTTCTATGGCACTTGTATTATCACACAAAATAGGAGTCTTCCTATATACAAGCCCATAGTCTTCAAGCTGATGCTGCATCCATAGAATCTGCCCACAGCAGCTTCCAGCAGCAATATACTCAGCTTCAGCAATAGAAGTAGAAACTGAAATCTGCTTCTTGCTACACCAACTGATCAACTTACCATCAAGGAGTTGACATCCACCTGTTGTGTTTTTCCTGTCTAGCCTGCAGCCTTCAAAGTCAGAATCTGAATAATCTGTTAGCTCAAGACTTGAGTCTTTGGGATACCAAAGACCCAAACTTGGTGCACCCTTAAGGTACCTGAAGATTCTTTTTACAGCAGCTAGATGTGATTCCTTAGGATCAGCTTGAAACCTAGCACATAAACAGGTAGCAAACATAATGTCTGGTCTACTAGCAGTTAGATATAGTAAGCTCCCAATCATGCCTCTGTAAGCTGTTACAGAAACAGCTTTGCCACTGGCATCAGCATCCAACTTTACATTGGTTGCCATTGGGGTTTTGATAGGAGAACTTTGATCAAATTTAAACTTTTTCAAAAGATCTAAAGTGTACTTTCTTTTATTTATGAAAATTTCATTTGTGTTTTGTTTAACCAGTAATCCTAGAAAGAAAGTAACTTCACCCATCATACTCATTTCATATTTTGATTTCATGAGTAGTGAAAAATTCTTGCATAACTGCTCATTAGTATAACCAAATATTATGTCATCCACATAGATTTGAACAAGCATAATATCAGACTTCACCTTCTTTATGAACAATGTGGCATCCACTTTACTTCTGGAATAACCATTGCTCATAAGGAAATCAGTTAGAGTGTCATACCAGGCTCTACGGGCTTGTTTTAGACCATAGAGGGTTTTGTCCAACTTATAGACAAAACCTGGGTGATGTTTAATTTCAAAACCTGGAGGCTGCTTGACATACACTTCTTCTTGCAGCTTCCCATTCAAACTTACACTCTTCACATCCATTTGAAATACCTTCATGCTCTTGTGGGCAGAATAGGCTAGAAACAAACGAATTGCTTCTAACCTGGCCACTGGAGCAAATATTTCATCATAATCAATGCCTTGTTCCTGTCTGTAGCCTTGAGCAACTAGTCTTGCCTTATTTCTAATAACATGACCTTGCTCATCCATTTTGTTCCTAAAAACCCATTTAGTGCCAATTATTGTTTTTTCCTTTAGGAGCATGGACAAGCTTCCACACTTTGTTTCTCTCAAACTGATTGAGCTCTTCTTGCATGGCAGTGATCCAATTGGTATCTTTCAGTGCTTCATCCACTTTCTTAGGCTCCATCAGGGACACAAAGCTAGAAAACATACAAAAGTTTCCTAAGTTGTCCCATCTTATTTGTACCCCTTTGTTGATGTCACCAATTATTTGATCATTGGGGTGATACCTGATCCACTTAGGATCATGCCTCAATGAAGACTCTGCTGCATCATTTTCATTTTCAACAGGTCCTGTTGAACAGCTTTCAAAATTGTCAGACACACTGTTATCTTGAGCCTGTTCACTTGTTGAACATGACTCTCCATTGTTAAACATATCAACAGAGGATCCAGGAAAATCAGCATTGATTGGTTCAGGACATGGTGTAGTAATTATGTCAATACACTTAATCACACAGGGTGTATCAACATAATCATCATCATGTCCATTGTGGTTCACAAGTTCCACTCTGGGTGTAGTGGAAGCTTTTGAGTCCTTTTCTTCATTAATTGAATGCATGAGATCATCAAAGCTGAACTCTCCTGAAACTTATTCAGGAACAGCTTTGGTGGAAGCACTCCTAGACTCTTCAAAGGTGACATTGATATGTTCATCTATCACATTTCTTTTGTAGTTGTATACTCTGTAGGCTTTGGAGATACCAGAATATTCAACAAAGACACCTCCATCAGCTTTGGGTTCAAATTTCACCAATTGGTCCCTCTTATTCAGAATGAAGCAGGGACATCTAAACACATGGAAATAGCTAATATTTGTCCTTCTCCCTTTGATTAACTCATAGGGAGTCTTGTTGAACCTTTTCACCACCAAGGATTTGTTTTGGGTGAAGCAGGCAGTGTTGACAGCTTCAGCCCAAAATGATGAAAACATGGTTCTAGCAGCTTCAATGAGAGTTCTGTTTCTCCTTTCAGCAACTCCATTTTCTTGTGGAGTTCTTACAGCTGAAAAGTATTGTGAAATCCATCTTTATTCATAGAAATCCTCAAGAGTACTGTTTCTAAATTCAGTACCATGATCACTTCTAAGCTGCTTAACTTGAGCAGAGTTCAACATCTCCATCATTTTGATAAGCCCAATAATTTCTCTAGCAGCATCTCCTTTACTCTTCCGAAAGATCACCCATGTAAACCTGGAGAACTCATCAACCATTACTAGAGTGTATCTTCTACCTCCTAGACTTGGGACACTGACTGGTCAAAACAAGTCCATGTGGATTAAGAGTAGAGGAGTATCAATAGAGAAATTATGCCTAGATTTAAAAGATGTTTTTATCTGCTTTCCTTTCTCACAAGCTGTGGAAAGTTTATCCTTAACAAAGGTTATAGAAGGCAAACATGTTACCAACTCTTTCTCGTAGTGTTTGTTGATATTCTTGAAGTTCAGGTGTGATAGCCTTTTTGTGCCATAACCAGTTCAGGTCTGCATTGCTTCTGGAGATAAAGCAGATTTCAGTTGTGGGATCAGCAGATTTCATGTCCACAACATATACACCTTTTTTCCTTTGTGCACACAACACAACTTTGCCTTGGGAATCTAATATGTAACCCAGGTGCTCATCAAAGTCAACCTTGTAGCCAGCATCACACAGTTGACTTATGCTTACAAGATTATGTTTCAGCCCATACACATAGGCTACTCTTTTGAATACAACAACACTAGCTTGAAGGGTTCCATATCCTTCTATGGATCCCTGGACATTGTCACCAAAGGTGACTTTTAGCCCTTTTTCAGACCTGAGATCACTCAGCAGATCCTTGCAACCTGTCATGTGGCCTGAGCAGCCGCTGTCCAAGTACCAAACCTGGGATGGTTGTTTGACCTGCAGAGTGTGATGGGAAAATATTAGTTATTTTTAGGGGAACTCATCATAGGGATGAGTTCTCCTACTTCATCAACATTTGTTGATGGACCAGTAATATCCACACTAATATTCCTTATTTGGATTGCATCAACTTGGATACTATCCTCATTGACCATGTTACTTCCAACACTACTGGTTTTTGCAATGTTGGAACTAGCAGAGTCAACAGGCCTCATGTCCTCAGTTTTAGACAGTCTTTGGCCATATGTGTCTTCTTCCCACATTTATAACATTTTCTCTTTTTGGTATTTTTGGAAGAAGTACTTCCAGAAACACATTCTGAAGCATTTTTGTTGAGCTTCTCAGCAGGTTTAGCAAACTTATTACTGTTTTTGGAAGAATCAACACTTTGAGTGCAAGGTACGATGGCAACAGCTTTACCTGTATCTTCTTTCCTCTTTTAGGAGGACAGATATCAAATACAGGAAGTTTGATTGGACTTGAACCTTCCACAGGATTGGAAAACTTATTTCCAAATTTCTCAGGTTGAGCAATGGCTTTGCCTTTGCCCTTACTGAGATGTGATGGATGTTGCCTATCAACATAATCACTACTTTTGGTTTTGAAAGACTTACCTTCATTTATAACAAATTTTCCACAATGATTTAAAAACTTATTTGAAATCGCAACATATTTACTTTCAATATGAGACTTACCCCTGTTGAAAGCAGGCTTCTTACCTTTTAAAAACTTTTTCTCAAAATGATCAGCATCAAAGAGATTAATAGGTCTCTTACCATAAGCTTTGGACCCAGAGCCTGTTTTGTTAACAGGTTTGGAGTCCATAGCTGCAGCTTGAGCTTGTTTTCTCTTCTTTTGCTTGTTAACATACTGATTTGATGGAGAACACATTCCATCATCAGCTTTTGGAGCTTTTTCACACAAGGTGTCAGTATTTTGAGGCCTGACAAACCTATTTGTTGAGACTAGCTTACCGTTTACTTTCTGAATGAAAGTAAATGGAAGCTCACCAAGAGTGGATAAGTCATTTTTCAGATTATTTATCTCAACAATTGAAGCTGCTTTGTCAAGATCCCCTCCAAGATAGGCTTGGATTTGAGCAGGGATCTGTTGACAGATACAATGATTGTCTTTTTATGCAGATTGACACCAAGAGTCAAGAATCTTTTGAAGCTTGGCATGTTTTGTGTCTGTCTCTCTCTTTTCTTCTAGTAAAATGGAATTGATGTGTTTCAATTCATCAAGTTCAGTTTCCAACTTATGGAAGCTGTCCAGTTTACTAGTTTTTATTTCAAGATCAATTTTTAGCTTGGAGATTTCAGACAACAAAACATTATGCTTCTCAATACCAGCTTTTAGATCAACAAGCAGATATTCAAACATTTGAACTTTTTCATCAGAACTGTAATCCATAAAATTCTGTACCTTATACATCATTGTTGGGTTCCAGTTCTCCAAGCTGCTGAGAGCCTCAGCTTCAGCCAGGTCTTGTTTGAAGTTGCTTGTTAAGGGACATTAGTGTTGGCCATCAGACAGTTGTTATCTTCTTCATCTGAAGACGAGTCAGATTCCTCCCAGTCACATGTCTCAGCCATGAGTCCCTTTTGCTTGTTGGAAGCCACTGAGTCTTCCAACTTCCTCAGCTTAGCCATGGCCATTAGGTACTTAACCCTGTAGCCATCGTCCCTGTTTATCTTGGGTGGTTTGGATGATGAGCCAATAGCTTTAGACACACAGTCAGCAGCTATATGGCCTGTTTTTCCACAATTAAAGCACTCAGCCTTAGTTTTCTCAAATGCCTTCTTTTTTATGGCACCTGACTTCTTCTGCAGCATTCTTCCACCAAACCTCTTCTTGTTGAATTTCTTGACAAGCATTGCAATCATTTGCTCATCATCTAGTTCAGCAAGATCTTCATAGTCTTCCTCTTCAGACATTTCTTCGCTTTCATCATCAGCCTGTTGATCAGTTTGTGTGAACACATCACACAGCTGACCAGCTGGTTGTCTCACGCTGGCCACTAAGGCAGCACCTCTTTTGGACATTTCCAAGGCATTTCTTTTCTGTTGCCTTGACAGCTCATCATTCAGTTGGATCCATACAGATTTACAAGATCCATACATTCGATGGTGCATGAATTTCTTAGAATAGTATAGAAATAATTCCATTCCTCAGGCAGAATGTCCAAAAATTTGTTTACCAGAGTTAGGCTGTCCTTGGTGATCCCAACAACTTTGAGATCATTGATAAGAGTAGTGAATCTGGTATAGGTTTCAGTGAGAGAATCCTTTAGCTTTGCAAAGAATAGTTCATACTGTCTAACAAGATTTTTGATCCTGTTATCCAGTGTGACAGTAGGACCATCATAGACGGTACACAAAGTATCCAACATCTCCTTTGCAGTCTTCATTTTCTCAACCTATTTGAACACATCATCAGGAAGAGAAATAACCAGGTTGTTCCTGGCCTTTGCATCAAGAGAAACCAGCCTTTTGTCTTCATCAGACCATTGAGCTTTTGCCTTTTCAAAGGTTCTGATTTCAGGAACAGCTCCTTCAGCAGCAGGAGTAATAGTAGTAACAGAGGCTGGCACATAGGGACCCTCAATTACTATCTCTGGCAGTTGTACATACAGATTCTCTAAATAGAGCATCATTTGCACTTCCAACCACAGAAGTTCTAATGATTGAACTTTGGGGGTTTGGCCATTGAACCATTGTCAAAGTAAGAGAAGTTCTAGAATGTGATGTTAAGTTCTAGACTATGAAGATAAGTTCTAAGGCTAAGCCTTGAACTTAAGCCAACTCAGATGAACTTAGTGAAGCTAAGTTCGTAGGGTATTGGGCATGTTCGTGGGCTTAGGCCTAAACGAACTTAACTGGTTTAGTTTGAACTTAATTAGTTTAATTACAACTTAATCCGTTTTGTTTTGAACTCTTTGATAATTATGAATTTCAGGGCTTTGCAAGTGCATGTGCGAGCTAGAAAGTGATCAGAGAGTTTTTCTTGGAGCAATACATCGTGAGGGGTCGTTCATTACATCGACTATCATTGTGTTCGGCTCCGGTTTCCGTGCATGATCGGTCCGTTAAGCATCTAACGTGGATTCCACACTTGTTGGACGGCGTCGCGTCAAGATCAGATCCGTAGACGTGGTGACCTTACATAAAGACACATGGACGGGTCATTCGGCTAAAACCCTAAAACCTAAGAAATACTTAATAATACATAAGTAATATTACATAATATGTCCCTGCAGTTTAAGCAAGAGGGTCATGGACACTTAAACTGGAGCGGAAGTCTTCAAATAGCTGTGACGGAAGGCCCTTAGTAAATATGCATGCATACTAAAATTGAGAGGGAACATGAAGAACCCGAACATGACTCATGGCAACTTTGTCCCGAACAAAATGAATATCGATCTGAATGTGTTTCATACAATAGTGTTGAACCATATTTGTAGACATGTAAATGGCTCTGATGTTATCACAATACACAAGAGATGTCGTTCGTAAAGGCATATGAAGCTAAAAAAAAATCCATGTAGTTTCAGCATCTTCATTTACAACTCCTCTATATTCAGCTTGGACTTGGATGTATTATTCTGTCGCTTAGTAGACCAAGAAATAATATTATCTCCTAGAGACGTGGAACGACGTGTAGTAGGACAACATGTCCAATCAGCATTAGTGTAAGCAATAAATTGAGATGAAGCAGATTGAAACATCTGAAGACCAAGGTCCACCGTAGCCCGGATGCATCTTAGAACACGTTTTATGGTGGTAAAGTAAGGCTCCCGAGGTTCATGCATAAAGAGACAGAGATACTTAAGAACATACGCAATATCTAGCCGAGTGAATGTAAGGTACTGAAGGGCCCCAACAATACTCTGTTATAGAATAGGGTCAGAAACTTGAGGGCCATCGAGACCAAGATTTTTGTCATTGTCGACGGGTGTTCGACTTGGGTTGCAATTAACCATGTGAGGGCGCTCAAGAATTTCCAAGGCATTGTTAGATTAGGATAGAAACAACCCGTTTGAGTTGCAGATCACAGTGATTCCCAGGAAATAATTTAGCAGACCAATAAAGTGGATGATCCTCTGTAAAAGAGATGTAGAAGAAACGCTCAAGACGATATCATCCACATATAAAAGCAGGCATGCAATTTCAGAGCCTCTACGAAAAATGAATAATGAGGTGTTGTTTTACTGTGAAAGAAACCGACTCGAGTAGCGAATGTGACAAACCATTGGAACCATGCGCGAGGAGTCTGTTTGAGGCCGTAAAGAGACTTATGTAAATGACAAACATAGTCAAGGTGAGCAGGGTCCAAAAATCCAGGAGGTTGGTGCATGTAGACAGTCTCAGTTAAAGTACAATGCTGATAGTGGTTGGTTTAATCAACAGACTGAATGCCTCGTGACAGTAAACACCCTGTTGTTGGTTGCGACCATTAGCAACCAAACGAGAACGAACAATGTTGACATCTGGTGGTGGCGACACATTTTTTTACGTACTATTTTTAATTAATGCATTAATATCATCTTACATTGCATTTTTTCCAGTGGGGAATCTTGAGAGCTTGAAGGTAAGAAATAGGAAGGGGAGATAAATGAATGTCAAGAAGATTGAGACGTTGAACAGGTTTAGTAATACCAAATTTGGAACGTGTGACCATTGGGTGAGTAGTGAGGGTTGGAGTGGGTACCGTTGAGTCAGGGATGAAAGGATCAGGGTGTAGGGTCGCATTCTCGGTTTGAGTAGAGGACGTGGATATTATGGTAGTAGGAGGAGTGTTTGGGCTAAAGGCAATATGAGGATGGGATGGAGAGTTAAGAATGGTGTGAGCTATAGAAGAGGGTTCCATGGGTTCGTCAAGAACGGTGTAGGAGGGATGGCATTGGGATGTTAAGGATTGAGAAGGAAATTGAGATTCTTCAAAATTCAAGTGATGGGAGATATGGATTTCTTAGTTTTATGGTCAAGGCACAGGTTGCCGCAATGATCAGTTGGATAACCAATGAAGGTGCACGGGATGGAACGAGGTGTAGTTTGTGTGAAGGGGTGTATGGGTAGCAGAGGCAGACGAAATTTCGAAGGTGATTATAGGTGGGTGGTTTGTTGAAGAGTTTGGTAAAGGGTATGTAATTATGTATGACAATCGAAGGTAGGATATTTATGATGTGAACAGCCATGAACAGGGCCTCGACCCAAAAATGAGGCGGTAAATGGGCTTGAAAAAGAAGGGTCCGTATGAAATTGTTAATGGTGCGAATCATCGTTCTGACTTACCGTTTTGTTGGGATGTTTGAGGGCATGAGAAAAGAAATTGAATGTCAGCCGATTTGAAAAGATTGTGTTGTTGTGAGTTGTCAAACTCATCCCCATGGTCAAATTGAAATGCTTTAATTTCTTTATTGAATTGGGTTTTCACATATGTACGAAATTGAAAAAACTTATGAAAAGCATCAGACTTACCTTTAAGAGGGTATATCCACAAAAAATGAGAGAAGTGATCAAGAAAGAGAACATAATATTGAAAACCACCAACACTCGGAATTGGGGACGACCACAAATCTGAGTGAAAAATATCAAAAACATCATTATCGAAAATAGTAGAAGAATAGAAAGGATGTCTAACATGTTTGCCAAGCTGGCAAGGATGGCACAAAGTCAAAGACTTGGTGTTATTACAATGAATGAAATTACGGGAAATAAGAAAACGTTGCACGTCCTCTCCGGGATTTCTGAGACGTTGGTGCCACATCGACTAACTGGAAGATAAGAAAGCAAGCGAAACGTTGGTGGTGAATGGATATAAGTTGCCAATACTGTCACATCATAGGAGTTGTTGGCGTGTTAGAAAAACCAAAGTCGTCAAACTCAACACTACAATTGTTATCACTGGTGAATCAACAAATAGAGATAAGATTTTTTTATTATGTTTGGGGTGACCAGAATATTTTGTAAGTGAAGAGGGCGATGAAGGGATGGAAAAATGCTATGACGAGTGTTGGTGACAGGAATTGAGGCCCCGTTACCAACAATTATTGATGAAAGTCAAACATTATTAAAGATAGTAGTAAGATTACATGTGCCGGTGGAGAGATGTGAGGTAGCACTCGTATCCATGTACCATCCTAAATCTGCATTGTTGTCTGGTGGTTGCAGGGTCATAGTGTTGAATGCCTAAGGAATGGTGGTGAGTTGCATAGTATGAGGAACAAATGACAAGTACATAGTCGGATGAGCTAGTGGTATATGTTGCGTATGGGTTAGGCGGTGGATTAGGTGGAGGGGCCAAAGGAGTGAACGGCTAAGAGCTGCAACCTTGGGTTGAAAGAGGGTCATGGAGGATTGGGTTGTGGGGGAGGGAATGTGGATGTGTAAGTGGGTTGTATGGAAAAGGCGGTGGGTATTGTCGAGGGGAAGAGTAGGGGCCGGAGTCGGTGGGGGTGAGCATGAAGGAATCGACACTTCTCACTGAACCGGCAAGGTCCGCGTTAGAAGTTTCAGCATAAGGGTTTATTAGGGGAGATTTGTTAGAGGTGGTGTTGGCAATGAGGATCGTTGGGGTCGATGAGTTGTCCTGACTCACATTGTGGTTTTGTTTGTGATTAACGCGAATGATTCTTGTACATTATTGTACTTAACCTCTAGACTTGCTACATCATACATGGCAATATTTTTGTCGTCTAGCTTTATCTATGTTTGAGAGAAAATCAGAGGCAACCTGTATTTTCTTAAAGAATTCAGCGATGGTTTGGTCCCCTAGTTCTAGAGACCTAATCTCTTCCTGTATTTCCAAGGCACGAGAGTCTTTATTATCATGAAACAAATTCATTAACTCGATCCATACGGTGCGAGACGTAGCATTCTTTTTCAAGACAGTTTGTAGGAGAGAGGTAGAGATGGTACCGCAAATCCAGACCTTAACCATAGAGTCATGACGCTTCCATTCGGTCATGGTTGCATGGGTGCTCGTTATGATGCCATCCAGAATCCCATAACCCCAAAACTATTGCAAAGCGATGTAAAAAGTTCGTGTCACGCATCATAATTTAGTTTAACCAAATCGAAGACAACTGGAACGTGAGTTTTAATGTTTGTGACACCGAAAGCTTGATCGACATTAAAGGGCGATATGGGGTTGCCTTAATTACCCATGACGAGGGAATTAATTGTGAAAAAGATGGTTAAAGAAGGGTTACAGCTAACAACGACAGTGGCAAGATGTGGCAACGATGCAGGGACAATAGCGAAGCGGAAGGAGAGCAACATGATTTTTCGTTTTTTTTATTTTACGGTGGAGGCAGAAGATTTACCCAGTAGGAGTTATACAAAACAAATAAATGTATGTAAATTTGGAAATCATGGGTCGGTGGATTACCAAAACAATGAATGGATGTATTTATTGGTTGAGATCATGGGACGGTGGTATTAAACACAAGGGATGCATGCATGGTGAATAAAAAAGTAAAAAGAAGATGGTAATGGGAGGAATGTTGGAGGGAGAAGGACGGCAGCTCCATCGTATAGGCTTAGAGAGAGGGAGGAGAGATATGCTTTGATACCATGTAATTATATTAGGGTTAATTGTCTAGCATTTACATTAGAAACAAAGGAATATAAAGACAAATGAACGGGTCATTGGGCCAAATCCCTAAAACCTAAGAAATACTTAATAATACATAAATAATATTATGTAATTAGATTAAGGTTAATTGTCTTGCATTTACATTAGAAACAAAGGAATAAGACACATGTACATTGGGCCAAAACCCTAAAAACCTAAGAAATACATAATAATACACAAATAATATTAGATAATAACCATAAGATAAATGACTTTTAGAGACCACAAAAGTCATCCCGTAATATGAATAAATCGTCCTAAAATATTGTTTTAGACCACGCTCATTCCAAAAGCTTCATTCTCAGTAACCCGAACCTTAAAAGATTTATTTGGCAGAACAACATGTGGTCCTAGAAAGATATTTTCTTTTGAGACGACATGTTCACTCTAAAAATAATTTTTTTTAATATAATAAATTAAATACTTTTTGTAACCACATGTTGTCCAGAAAAATAAATTAATTATTTAATACGTTATTTACTATTAGAGATGACTTATTGTTCTAGAAAATAACTTACATATAAAAGTTACTTGTTATCCTTTGTTGACTACATGTGGTCCCAGAAAATACTTAATATTATAAACAGGTAATTTCTATTTCTTTTTTAAATTACCTTCAGTTTTAACCTTTCATAAATTAACATATAACAATAAACCAATGTTCAATGTTTAGTAATATCCTAAAATGATTAACCATTCAAGTTAAACTAACAACTCATATAACATTGAAAGTTGTTACACTAATTTCTAATTGTTGGCAAGTCTTCGTCATCGTCTTCCGAGTCTTCCACATCATCATCGCCAGATTGTTGTGATTTTGGTTTTTTTTTTTTTGACATTGTAATCAAATGAATGCGTCGACGTTGATACAAATGGTGGTATCTTGGCAATATTGGAATTAGGAATTATTCTTGAGAAGTATGAAGCCAAGTCTTGGTATCGTATGCGATCTTGTTCTTTATGATGTCTTTCCCAAACTTCTTGTGCAGCCCGTATCATATCTTGCATCAACTAATTTGATGGTGGTATCGAGGTGGTAGATGAGGAAGGAAACACCGATTGACATTTCAACATTTGTCCCCGTCCAATGTTGTGGCCTCGACGCTCAACGAACACCTTTTTGAAGATTTCTTGTTCGTTTGAAGATTCAGGTTCATTGGAGTTAGATGATGATTATGTTTGTTGAGCTTGAATTCCATCTCTACAACCAACTTGTCATAAAATTTTCAACGGGGACGATTAAAAAACAAACTATCAATTCACAAATTTATTAAACTTTTACATAATCAAATTCATGAAACCTAAATAATTACATACATAATCAGCTTTCGCTAGCTCATTTACCCACCATTTTGTCGACTTATAGTGTATATCATGTCATTTGTCTATTGCACTTTGGAGATTCTGTAACTCGGGATTCATCTATTATTAAAAAAAATACATGATATAATTAGAAAATCATAATGTGGTATGATGCTCCTCTATAAATAATATATAGAATATAACAAAGCTCAAGATTTACCTTTTTAAATTTTGTACTAACATAAGATTGAGATCCGTTATAAATAACATACAAAAGTTTGTCCCAATTTCCAGAATTCTTCTTTGAACACTTCTGCCATTGTGGATTTAGGAAAACACCATCTAACAGTTGGTTCCACCATTCAAGTCTCATGTGTAGAGGTGGGTTTTTGCTAGCATTGGTCGCATTTTTAACACCTCCATGTTGATTAAAATGTTCGTGCAATCTACATTTAGCACTCGAATACTGATCCAGACAATATCAGCTAAGGCCGTTATTAAGGGCTGACCAATCATGTGTGTTGCGACTAATGTAGAAAAAATACTACAAGACAAAAGATGAAAGTATCAAAAGCAAGGATAAACTCAACTATGTTATGAAAATAACTGGTAGGCCAATCCTAACATTTGAACTCAAAAACAAGAACCAAGTCTGAACTGTATCAAATTCTCATACCATAAAATATAATCAAACCCATGTCTAAGCAAGAACCAAATTGTCTAAATAAATCAAACATATGTCAAGAAATTATCTAAAGAAGAACTGTGACACCCCTCACTTTCCATACTATATCAATACCTCATATAGTATGGTATGTGGGGCGAAGTCAAATTCATCATACAATGGATCGACTCGTAGTAAAAGAACATAATAACTATTATTCTCCGACAGTTTTTAGTACAACTTATTGAATGAAAATACATAATCACTACAAGAAATATGCCCTCTAGTGACAAATACGTTTAGTGACATATTTGAATTAGTCAGCATGTCATATTTCCAGATACACTAGTTGATAAGTACGGGTAACTGTTTACTTTGTACCTACATTTTTTTATAGAAATTATGTGGGTAAAAATTATTTATAATATAATAAAAATAAAACGTACGATTTAACTAAAACATTAGTAATCGGGAATATTAAAGGATGCATAAATTTTTAGGCACATGTTCATCACAAGCATCTTACGACTCTAAGAAACCTCAGAAAAACCCTAGCCCCCAAATACCGTCTCTGGCGATTTCGACGATCCTACCTCCGACAATTCGATCTCCGACACCCCATGCCCTAGCCTCTATCAATGATTATCCGGAGCCTTGTTCATTAGTTTCTTCTCCGACATCCCTAGCCTCCTTCGCTTAGTTCGCTATTCAACTTTGCTTAGCTTTTCTTTTTATTTATCTTTCTTTTTGCGTTTCGATTTATGCCTGTTTCATTAAATTTTGAATGATCTCGAATAGTCTTCTTACTTGATTTGGATGATCTCAGTAGTGCTATTGTGGATAAATCTTTATTTATCTTTTTCAGGTTTACATCTGCCAAATTTTATTTTCAAACAATAATTGAATATCATATATGTTTATGAGCTTTAGAGGCCAGTAAGATGCTCATTAATATATAAAAATCTAAGTTCTTCTTTGTAGATAAATGAATAAATTTCTCAAACTAGTTGAAAATCCGATTATGTGTGCATTATGTATGTGCATCCTTAGTAAGATCTCAAACACGAATTAATCAATCTGTTATGGTTTATATAATCATCCTGTTCTTAGAAAGCAATGGTCTTAGTTAGCAATGACAAATAAAAAAAGTCTAATATAATGAAGGTTACTTCATATTATATATTAATCAATTTATAGCTTCTGCTAAAGGCACTGTTTCTTATGAACCTTTAAAGTTAAACACACTAATATAATAGTAAAATTGCACCAAAGTTCGTGCAACACTATGACTAATTAACCGGCTAAATATTTCAAGTAAATATTCCAAGATATGTGGCATCTAAACACATGTGTATAGAATTATAGATAGGTATTGAAGAGAAGAAGCAACAACATGATGGCCATCACATAAATCAACAATGATAAATACTCAAAATGCGGCAATTAAAAAACCGTGTAGAAGTTACGGATATTGCTAAATTCTTTTTTGAACACAAAATTAATTGTCATTTACTTTGTAGCTTTTTCCCCCTTTAACGAGCAAACATCCTTTTGGATTCGAATGTCAGTTTTATTGCTAACGTTCCCATGAAATCAGAATCCAATGACATCCTCGGTACCTACAAAGTGTAGTAGAATTATGATATCGATTTGCAGCTTAGGCAATTCTATTATGGTGTCGATTTACTTGCATAATGTGTTATTTGGTGCTTCATTTTAAAATTTTTTATATGTTAAAATTATAATACCGGAAAACATGGGTCCTACAAGTACATAATGCCCTTTATCCAACTCGTCCATTTTACTGTCGAAGTAGGTGGTTATATATATCTTATATTAACTTTAAGAAAACAATTTTGAATTTTCAAACCTACATCTTGTAATTTGATTTTTCCAAAGGGGTAAAGACATACAATAGTAACTTACTTTTGAAAATTTATCAATATGGTACCTCTACTTTTTTAAATATCGATATGGTACTTGTACTTCAATTTTTCATACCGATATGACCATATTTGTAAAAGACCCCTGTTTTTTCATACCATTAGAACCCTGTTTCGTATGTAAAAACCGGGCTCTATTATGTAGAATGACCATATCGATACAGAAAATTAAAGTACACGTACCATATAGACAATTAAAAAAGTAGACGTACCATATCGATACATTTTCAAAAGTAGGTTGCTATTGTATGACTTTACCCCTTTTCCAAATAAATAAATATAGAGATTAACCTTGCAAAATGGTCTTTACTTTAATTCTACGAAGGGTGAAGAGTTGTTTATATCCATCTTTTTAGCAGCACGAGATGTAAAGATGATCAAGTTTCTAACATAAGGAGTATTACTTAGGGAAATGATGGATGATCCTCTCTTAAGCAAGTACATGATTTCTTTCATTTTCTTTAGTAATTTAACATCATCATTTCTTTTCTACATATTTTTTATTCAACATATCAAACTATGATAATTTGAAATATCATTTTCATATTGGTATCTTGTTAAGCTACTGAAACTGTTGGAAGCTGTTACTAATTTGTTATTTAATTAGTTAGTTAACAGTTAAGTTTGTTAATTGTTAGTTAGTCACAGTTTTTCTCTCTTCCTTATCTGAATTGTATATAAATACAGAGCTAGTCTCCAATGAAAGATATCTCTTCCAAACACAATTCTCCATTTTATCATTTCAGTTTCACTATGCTGAAATGGTATCAGAGCCACAACAGATCTCTTAACTGATCTTTCGTAAACCTAATTTCTCATAAATCTTCAGCATGAATCCTCAAACACCTAACTCTAACATTCACCCCTACCAATCTGGATCAAATGCTTTAAATACAAAAAGCAATGATCCGAATATGTTTTTGATTTCAAATCCGTTAAGCGGAAATGAAAATTACATGCAATGGAAATATTCCATTCAAATCGCCTTAGGAGCAAAGAAGAAAGCTGGATTCATCGATGGTACACAACCGAAACCGACTGATGAAGGTACTGAATTAGATGATTGGATCAGCAGTGATTGCATGGTTCGTTCTTGGTTGCTCAATGCAATCTCTAAAGAAATTGTTGGAGCTTTTGTGTTCTCAACTACTGCTCGAGAACTCTGGCTGGATCTGGAAGAACACTTCGGAGAAAGAAATGGTCCTCTGATATATCAGCTACAAAGGCAAATTGCATCGATCAATCAAGGTGACTCATCTCTATCCAAATACTACACTAAGCTCAAACAACTATGGGATCAATTGAATTGCATTATTGAGTTACCTACTTGTACCTGTGGATCTGGAAAAGCTTTATCAGATCTAAACTCTTCAACTCGTTTAATGCAATTTTTGATGGGACTCAATGATAACTATGATAATTTGAGAAATCAAATTTTAGTTCTGGATCCATTACCTTCTGTACACAAAGCATATTCGATGGCTTTGAGTGTTGAGAAACAACGAGAAGTTCAAATTAATTTCTCAAATTCCACTGAAGTTACTGCACTTCTTGCAAAATCATCCATACAAAATCACAGTAACAGAAAATCATTTCAAAACAAATCAAAATATGATTCAAAAACAAAATCAAACAATGATCGTTACTGTGATTTCTGCAAAGTTAATGGACATACTAGAGATGTATGTTTCAAAATTCATGGATATCCTGATTGGTATAAAGATCTTAAAGAGAAAAGGAAAGCAAATCATTCTGCCAATTTGGTGATTCAAGAAGATAATCCTCTGCAAGCTTCTGATCAGCCTCAACCTGCACAAAGTGATAGTTCCATGGATCTATTACTTCAACAGTTTGGCCAGTTTATAAAGGCAAACCAGCAGAATTAACATTTCGCAAACTTTTCTCACTTTGGAGATTTTGCAGGTATGAACATCTCTATGTTAAATTCATTACAAAACAATGAATTTAATAAAAACACTTGGATTATCGATACTGGAGCCACAGCACACATGTGTGCTAGTTTGGAATGCATTGAGAAGATTTATAAAATAGGGCAGTATACTCCTATTTTCTTACCTGATGGTTCAATTAAGTCTGTTACTCACAAAGGCTTGGTTACATTAAGCCCAAAATTGATTTTAAGAGAAGTTCTACATGTACCAGAATTCAAATGCAACTTACTATCGGTACAAGCCTTGTCTAATTCTGCGCAGATTGTGTTCAAATTCTTTCCTAAATACTGCATTTTGCAGGACCTGGGTACTGATAAAGTGCTGGCAGTAGGAAAAGTGGTGGGAAATCTCTACATACTGGAAAATAGTAGCATTACTAATTTTCTTTCCTACTGTAACAACTCTATTTCAGAAAGCTGTAATGTAGCACAGAATAAGGAGAATCTGTCAGTACATGTTTGGCATCAAAGGCTGGGACATTCTTCTTTTGATGTGTTGAGTCATTTGGATTTTATCTCAACAAAGGATATTTCTTGTAAAGAGCCATGTATGCCCTGTCACCATGCTAAACAACAGAGACTTCCTTTTCTTACAAGTGAGTCAATTGCTGATGGAATTTTTCAGATAATTCATGCAGACCTTTGGGGGCCCTATAAAAGCAAAACTATAACAGGTTGCTCTTACTTCTTGACAATTGTTGATGATTTTTCAAGAGCAACATGGACATTCTTATTGAGTGATAAAACTCAAATCTTTCACACATTATCCAATTTCTTTGCTTATGCTTCAAATCAATTTAACACTTCAGTAAAAATTATCAGAACTGATAATGGAACTGAATTTGTTAATCAAAATTGTTTCAAACTTTTTTCTTCCTTGGGGATTATCTATCAGAAGACAACACCTTATACTCCTCAACAGAATGGTCGAGTTGAAAGGAAACATCAACATCTTTTGCAAATTGCAAGAGCTTTAATGTCTCAATCAGAGTTGCCAATTATTTTTTGGGGACATGCTATCTTAATGGCAACTTACATCATCAATATTCTCCCAACAAAGGTTCTAAAGTGGAAGACTCCTTATGAAAGGTTGCATAAAGAATGTCCATCATATTCTAATCTCAAGGTTTTTGGTTGCTTGGCTTTTGCAACAAATGTCAGACCTCACAAAACTAAGTTTGATTCAAGGGCAACAATGTGCTGTTTTATTGGCTACAATCCAGGTCAAAAGGCATACAAATTGTATGACTTACATGATAAAAAGATAATCATGTCAAGAGATGTGATCTTTTATGAGAATCTTTTTCCTTTTAAGGGAAAAGACAATGCCCCGATCGTCCAAACTGTTATTCCAGAAACTCAGGTTGAAGAAACAAATTTTGAGGTACAATCTCATAATTTTATACCTTCGAATGATTATGATCCTGATTTGCTTGATATAGATGAAACTGGTCATGAAGAAAGCATTTTTGAAGATCAGCAACCTACAAATCAGGATCAGATTCGAGTTGGAACAAGAATTCGAAAGACTCCTTCTTGGCATAATGATTATGTTATGCACTGTGATTTGAAAGCTGGTGTTACTGGAGAAAAGTCAAAACTACATACCTCACCACATTCTCCTCCTACTTTTCCATACACTCAATCTACTCTTCTTACAGATCATCACAAAAGTTTTCTTACTTCAGTGTCTTCGTTGAATGAACCTTCTTCCTATGAGCAAGCTTGTGAAGATCTTGAATGGGTAAAAGCAATGGATAAGGAACTTACTGCTTTGGAAGAAAATAATACTTGGACCATAGTACCACTGCCGCCAAATAAAAAACCCATTGGATCAAAATGGGTCTATAAGGTGAAACTAAATCCTAATGGGACAGTTGAAAGGTACAAGGCACGGCTAGTTGCAAAAGGGTACAACCAAAAATATGGTATTGATTATCTTGATAATTTTTCTCCAGTTGCAAAAATTGTCACTATCAGGATTTTGCTATCCTTGTCTACTTCTAACAATTGGTTTTTACATCAATTGGACATTAACAATGCTTTCTTACATGGTTATTTGGATGAAGAAGTCTATCTTAGTCCACCACAAGGCTACAACAAAGTCAAACAAGGACAAGTTTGTAAACTAAACAAGTCTCTATACGGCTTGAAACAAGCTAGTCGTCAGTGACATATTGAATTCTGCAACAACCTTCTCAAATATGGTTTTTTGCAATCTTCTCATGATCACTGTTTGTTTACTAAAGGAGAAGGAGAAAAATTTATTGCATTAGTGGTTTATGTGGATGATATTCTGCTCACAAGTCCAAATGAGGATTGCATTAAAGAAGTCAAACAGATGCTACATAAGGCTTTTACAATCAAAGATTTAGGCCAAGCCAATTATTTTCTTGGGATTGAGTTGTTGAAAACAGAAGAAGGGCTGTATGTAAATCAAAGAAAATATACTCTTGACATTATTTCAGAAGCAGGTCTTAAAGGAGCAAAACCGGTTTCTACACCGGTGATAAAAAATGTTCAATTATCCTCTGAACGAGGAAAATTACTTGCTGATCCAGGAAAATACAGAAGATTAGTAGGACGTTTACTTTACTTAAACTTCACAAGACCTGACATTAGTTATGCAGTTCAACAACTAAGTCAGTTTCTTCATTGTCCTACTACAACTCATTGGAAGGCTGCTATTCATGTGTTGAAGTATCTAAAAGGTTGTCCATCAAAGGGAATTTTCTTTAACAAAGATTCTTCACCAATAACACTTACAGCCTATAGTGATTCTGATTGGGCAGCTTGTAAGGATACTCGGAGGTCACTCACTGGTTATTGCATATTCTTGGGTTCTTCTCTTATTTCATGGAAAACAAAGAAACAAAAAACAGTTTCGAAATCATCTTGTGAAGCTGAATATAGGAGTCTTGCAGCAACTGTATGTGAGCTTCTATGGATTAGCTATATTCTTAGAGATTTGAAGATCAAGTTCCAGATACCAGTTGCCCTATGGTGTGACAACAAATCAGCCATTCATATAACCGAAAATCCGATTTTTCATGAACGAACAAAACACTTGGATATAGATTGTCATCTAGTTCGTGAACAGTTCAAGTTGGGTTTTGTTCTACCGAAGCATATCTCAACAGATAAGCAAGTAGCAGACCTCTTTACTAAAGGCTTGTATGGACCTCAATTTCAGTTTCTTCTGTCCAAGATGAACCTTCGAGATATTCATCAGGATCCATCTTGAGGGGGGGATGTTAAGCTACTGAAACTGTTGGAAGCTGTTACTAATTTGTTATTTAATTAGTTAGTTAACAGTTAAGTTTGTTAATTGTTAGTTAGTCACATTTTTTCTCTCTTCCTTATCTGAATTGTATATAAATACAGAGCTAGTCTCCAATGAAAGATATCTCTTCCAAACACAATTCTCCATTTTATCATTTCAGTTTCACTATGCTGAAATATCTATTTAAACTTTTGTGTTTTTAAGAATTGGAAATTATATTTTCATGAATTATGGTAGATGAAGCTCATGATAGATCATTTTCAATAGATATATTGTTAAGTCTCCTGAAAAAGGCAGTTCAAGAAAAACTAATTCTTTTCCAATTACTGTCTAGATAATGCAAAACATGTTTTCGGCTAAAGTGTATTTTCTTATTATTGTCCACATTTATTTGAGCAGGGCATTGTCTATGTTGTCGATAGTGGTTTCTCAAAACAGCAATTTTACAATCCGGTATTCCTTTCTCTTCTTTTAGTTATGTCATACAATTATATAGTTTCACTCTTTATGGTAGTACCAAATATTTGGATAAACCATTAGGCTACATGAGTAAAATAGCAACCACTTTTCAATTTTTGTTAATCATCCATAACAACATCCTTTTTGCATTAATTGCATAAAATAACATCCTACTATTTTACCATTTATTGCAACCCCTTTCTTTCAATTTTTCTCTCACAGAGTGAGTTAGTTACCCTTTCTTTCTTCCTTTTAAGTTTTAAGTCTCACTTTATTATATCACGAATTTTTGTAAACCACGTTTTTATGAATGGTAAAAAACTAGGTGTGTTGTTATAAACGGTAAAACAATGAAAGTAGGTTGCTAAACACATAAGTACATAACCCTAAAACTTTGTATTAGTGTGTTACAATTTATTTGTGACTGGTACAGTGACACACCTCATTTAGCCATGGCCTCTATGCAAAGACACATATAACTCTTTATTTTAAATTTTGCATATCGTCCACAAATTACATATATAGAAAATCTTGTGGTAGCATCGATATCCAAGGAATCTCACCAAAAAATATACAACTATATTTCAATTAGTCGTGTTTTTTGTCTTTTTAAATTTAGTGTTTAATTATACATCTTTTAAAAATAGTTTTTTTTTAATGTTATAAGTTCTTACAGGAGATAATTGACGCATTTGAGGATGAAGAATTGAAGATAGAGTTTAATATCAAATCAAGATAGAGTGATAAATATTAGAGTTTCAAATTGTTATCATTGACATATTGGAGTTTCAGATTATTTTTTAGAGGCATAAATTTTAGTTATCGTTGGATACTATACAAATGAATGTGTATTGTGAACTTTTTTACAGCTATTGAAAGTACTTTTTTGTTTGAAATAAGAACATTATTTTTTTATTCTAATTATGTTAATTTTATTGTTATATAATCAAAATATAAAATATAGAAATAAAATATCATTAATCCCCATAATTAGTAAATCAATGTTAATTGTGACTGAGACTGCAAGTGTCAAATCACCTATATAGTTACATAAATATGAGTGTCACAAAAGCAAAAGACCTATACTTACACTTAATTTCTGTCAATATAGGGCTATACCCACTTCACTTTCAACTACACTGTTTTTTATGTGTAGGTAAAAGCGATGGACCCCTATAGCGACATTTATTTAAGTTTTAGTGATAGGTTTAAATCTGTCATTAAAAGACACTTTTCTTGTAGTTAATAATGAATACAGAAATTTAAAAATTGACAATTTATTCATAAAATTTCTCTTTTCCCTTGCCATTAGATGTTTCTGCCTCGGTACCTGAGTGTAAAAATGTAAGTGTGAGCGACAACGCACAGCAAGTACTAAACACATGGGATGGAGTGATATGTTTTAAAAATACATTATTATGAGTAATAAAATTTATAAAAATAACATTTTGTAAAAAAATATTTTTTCGTAACAATTCAAATAATACAGCGACTTGCCACTGAAGGTTGCGAAGAAACCATGTGTTGGAATGTATTTTAGTTGATGGAATACAAAGTATAGGGTCTATTTTGTAATTAGTTGATAGTTTTAAACAATGTATATAAATAGAAGGTTGACTTTCAAAATAGAAAATCTCTGACAGTTATCATTTTCTACGCATTCAATTCAGAGAAAAGGTTACTGTACACGAAGAATCTCTTTCATCATTTTTGTAATCATTAGATCTTCAATACAATCATTCGGTCAGTATTTGATTCTTTATGTTCTTGATATATTGTTGATATTGTTGTTTGATAATTCAGAAACTATAATTCACAATTGGTATCAGAGCTTTTAGGGGTGAATTTTGATTCTGAAATTAAAAAATACGAACCGTTCATGAATGTTTTTTTTTTCGAAAACCCTAAAAATCATCAAGGGTTTTTTATCTGTTGATCATACAATCTGAAATTTGGATCGAAGGAATAGGATAAGTAGTCGATTCAATTGACTATAACCTTGTTTTGATTCATCAAACACAAAAAAAGATCTAGTGATTTTTCTGAAATTTTGAAAAACCCAAAGTTAATCACTGTTCTATTGAAAGTCACGTCTAGATCAATTTTTGGACAATATTGTTTCACAAAAAGTGTTTGTAATCATAATCCTTACCTTCGATTTCAGTTTTGTTGAATATGGCTTTGTTTTACGAATTAATTTGAGTTTCAGACTTACATATTCTGAAAAACTAAGAAACTCGATAAACACTTAGTTTATGTGCAATTCGAGTTGACTGTCCTTGTAAATCGAGTTGACAACAAGTGTCAATCGAGTTGGAATTGTTAAACAATCGAGTTGACTTGAGTAATCAATCGAGTTGTCATGATTAATCATTCGAGTTGACTTGCTATTTAGTCGAGTTGACTTACAATTTCATTCGAGTTGACTCTCAATTGAATCGAGTTGACAATCAATTCATTGGAGTTGACTATCAATTCACTCGAGTTGAACTAAAAGTTAATCCGAGTTTCATAAAAACTTGATTCGAGTTTCTCAGAAACTTAATTCGAGTTTCTCAGAAACATCATTCGAGTTTCACAAGAGCTTAATTCGAGTTTCTCAGAAACATCATTCGAGTTTTATAAGAGCTTAATTCGAGTTTTATACAATGTTATTCGAGTTTAACTCGTAGTTAATTCGAGTTTCACTCAAAACTAATTCGAGTTTCACAAAGTTCATTCAAGTTTAACACAGCATCAATCGAGTCTTGCATAAGTCACTCGAGTTTTATCATTGTTTGATTCGAGTTGATTATTGCTTCTAACAAGTTACTTTGTTATAGATTCGAGTTGATCATTTGATACTAATCTTTCTTTCAAAGGTTGATCAACTTTCAACTGTTGATCAACAATTTCAATTTCAAATCAAAGTTCATCAGATCTTGGATAGTTTCCAAAATATCAATCACAATGTCAAAACACGCTCTAGCAATGGGATCAAAAACCAAACCTCCAATTCTTTATCGGGGAGAAGACGTCCAATGGAGGAAGAGGTTTCTAGAATTCATAAGTTTTCATGATCTGTCGGAAGAAATGTTGAAATCCTTAACAGAAGGACCAACTACATTCATGGAAACAATTCCTGGAGTACCCACTGGTAATCCCCCAATTCCACCAAGGACAGTTGAGGTTACAAACTTGAGTGAGGCACAAAAGAAAAGAAAGTTAGGGGATAAAACTGCCAGGAAATTATTACTGATCTCAATCCTCAATGACATTTACACATGTCTCACAAACACAAAAACCGCCAAATCCATATGGGATGGGGTGTGTAAACTTATGAGGGGGTCTGACAGAGCTGCAACAAACAGAGCTAGAAACAGTCTGATGACATTCGAGAATTTTCAAGCTCGTGAAGGAGAACTACTGGAAAACACTTACCAGAGGTTTGTGAGTTTGGTAAGTGAAATGAAAAGAAATGGAGTGACAAAGTCCAATCTGGATATAAATGTCAAATTCTTAAACGTACTGAACCCTGAATGGGAGAAGTATGCCATGATAATCCAGTAGACAAAGGACATTGAAGAAATGGATTTTCATATGATTTTTGAGAACCTTAATAACTACCAAGAAGTTGTATTGAGGAAATTATCTGGCAAGAAGAAAGCCGAGAAAGAGACTGCTGACCCATTGGCTTTACTGGCAAAAAGAAGTACAAATATAAGCTGAAAAAGGAGAAAAGGGCAGTAGTCAGCAGTAGCTCTTCCTAAGCAGAAACATCAGATTCATCTGCAGATTCTGAGATCGAAGAAATGAAAAAGCAGATGGTACTGCTAACCAAAGCATTTCAAAAGAAGTTCTACCGTAAGCCAACCAACAATAAGATGCACTACGAGACTGGCTCGAGGAAAATTGAAAAGAAGGAAACATATGAAAAATCTGGAGAGAGCAGTGGCAGAAAAGCTGACAAATATGAAAAATGTATTAAGTCAGCAAAGAAAGATTCAGAGCAGAAATGTTATAACTGTGGAAAACCAGGTCATTATGCCCGTGAATGTAACTGCCAGTAGTCAAAAACTCTGACTACTATACAAGAAAGACTGTATTAGCCAAAGAAAATGAGGCTGGAAAAACTCTTATGGCGGAGGATGACCATTGGCTACAGTTATCTGAAGATGAAGACATACTAGATGAGGATGCTCATATCTGCCAATCAGAGGTTCTCAATGAGTCAAAACTAAGTGAGTCAGCCATGATAGCCGAGGATGAAGTATGGGTTGGATTAACAGATGAAGAGGATGAGGAAAGACAAGAGTCTGAGGAGGAAGAGACAGAAGAAGTTTTGTTGATGGCAACTGGAAATACTGATGATAAGGATAATGAAGATTCAGAGTCAGAAAGATAGGATAGTTCAGACACACCGGAGGTAAATTCTAACTCTGACTCTGAAATTGATAATTCTTGTGTGCTAGAAGAGAAATTAACTCAGATGGCCTTTATGCTTAAGAAATTTGAAAAATCGTTAGAAGGCTGAAAAGAAAAATGGTCACTCTTTGGAAAACAAGCTTCGTAATGAACATAATTTAGTTTTAGATTTTTCCAAAGATAAAGCATTAGCCTTACGAGCAGTTTCAGATTTACAAGATAAAGAAAAAGAACTTCAAAGCAAAATACAAGAACTTAATCATAATATATCTGACCTACAAGTAAGACTGAGAATGGCAGAATTAGAAGCCTCAATTTTTTCTGTAAAATATCATGTTATTTTTGAAGAACGAACTAAGCTTTATGAGAAAATAAAGAAGATGGAAGATGAACTTATCAAAAGAGGGCAAACAGATCAAACCATCTATTTAAATCAACCAAAAGACACATAATTTTACAATTCTAAATCTAGTATTGGTTGGGAAAATCCTAAGTATCTGACAAAAGCAATATCAAATTCACCTACGTTATATGATGTCAGATATGTGAACTTAGGATAAAAAATGACTTTTATGAAAGCATCTGATGAAGTAGAATGTAGTGAAGAAACAAAAAGATTAAGATCAGACAAAATGCAAAATTCTGTTGATTATAACAGAATAAATGAATCAAGTAATAATACTGATATTAAAGAAGAGTATATTCAGACATATTCTGAAAAGGATTTATCTGAATCTACTACTAAATCTCAAAAGTTATATTTGCCATTTTCAATTCTAGAAAAGATGAATTCTGATCTAGAATTGAAAATTAAAAACTTTGAGACAGAAAATAAATCTCTCAAGGCTGAAATTAAAATTATGGAACAAAAGTTACAAAAACAGCCTGAGAACAAAAAGTTGTCTGATCCATCATCTTCAACTTCTCTAGATTCTATCAATTCAGAAAAGGAATTTGATCTTTTCATGAACTCTGACTTTAATTCCTTAGAGGAAATGTTTGTTAAAATTGATGATTTTGTAAAACCTTTACATAACAAACAATCAGATGATCAAAATGAACCTCTTAAAATTCTGCAAAGAATTTCTACAGATTCAATAAAATCATCTGAAAATTCACCAACTTTACAACAAAAGAAGGAGAAAACAAAAGTTATTTTTGATACTCCTAAATTTGAAAAAGGTGAAGCATCTTCTACAGAGAACTCAATTGCACTAAGAGTCCAATCATCAAAAGGTAAGAGAAATTTACAGAAGAAACAAGTTTCTATGTCTACTAATTTTCATGTTTCTTCTATGTCAGATATTATTGTGAACGGTTCAAGAAAGCAAGTTTGGAGAAAGAAGAAGAGAGAACAGAAAAACAAGAAAATAAAACAAGAGTGGCGCGTGAAGAAAAATATTGTTACAGATAGAAATAGCAATTTTGAACAATCTGTCTGTAATAATAATTTTGTTGATTCTTGTATAAAATTCCCTAGAACAGACTTAATTGCTTTGAACTCTAGTGCGTGTAAATCTTTAATTGTAAAATCTGATAAGCTCATCTGGCAACCGAAGAAAAAGGACCCATTTTTTAAACAAAAAAAAGGTTCCACAGCAAAATATTTCAAAAACAGTTCCACCAAGAATTGTACAAAAGTGGATACCTAAAAGAACTGTTCAAAAGTGGGTACCTAAATCATCATTAATTGTTAAGCTAAAAGCCAAATCTGATGAGAAAACAAATAATAAACTGAATGATTTACCTAAATCGAAAGTACCCAAATATAAGTGGGTACCTCATGTGCTATTTCGTCTTATAGGTAAATCATGTATGGTATCTTGACTCCGGATGTTCGAAGCATATGACCGGACAAAGAGACACACTCACGAACTTTGTAGAAAAGTTCTGTGGAACGGTAAGATTTGGAAATGATCAGTTTTGTCCGATCAAAGGATACGGGAGTCTCGCATACGACAAAATTACCATTCAGAAGGTTTTCTACGTTGATGGTCTTGGACATAATTTGTTTAGCATTGGACAGCTGTGTGATAAAGGATTGGAAGTCAACTTCAAAGCCAATCGGTGCAGCATCAGATCCGGGGAAGGTAAAGAAATACTGGCAGGAAACAGGAAAACCAATCTGTACTCCATTGACTTAGCCTCTATTAATCTGAAGAAGGATGTCTGCTTACTGTCAAAAGCTACATCTAAAACAGCATGGCTATGGCATCGTTGCCTTTCACATCTGAACTTCAATGAATTAAGCAACCTAGCAAAAGGCGGGTTAGTTAAAGGGCTAGCAACTCTCAAATTCCAAAAGGAGCAGTTGTGTGCCGCATGTGAAAAAGGAAAGATGACAAGAGTTTCACACAAATCCAAATCCGAACACTCAACAACAAGAGCACTGGAATTACTACATATGGATTTATGTGGACCAATGAGAGTACAAAGTATTAATAAGAAAAGATAGGTATTGGTGATAGTTGACGACTATTCACGGTACACATGGGTTTTCTTCCTGAGGACCAAATCAGATGCTACCGAAATCCTCATAGACTTCATCCGGAAAATTCAAGTGAAGTTGCAACTTACAATTCAGTCAATCCGCTCAGATAATGGAACAAAATTCAAGAACAAAGCGCTTGAATCATTTCTGAATTCTGTAGGAATCACACATCAGTTTTCAGCTGCTAGAACTCCACAACAGAACGGTGTCGTTGAACGAAGAAATCGGACACTAGTGGAATCAGCTAGGACGATGCTGGCGTATTCAAATCTACCGTTATTCTTATGGGCTGAAGCATTTGCAACAGCTTGTTTCACACAGAATCGTTCAATCATCAATAAAAGATTCGGAAAGACTCCTTATGAATTAATAAATAAACGAATACCTAATATTAAATTTGTCCATGTCTTAGGATGCAGATGCTTCATTCTAAATGACAAAGACAACCTTGGAAAGTTTAATCAAAAGATAGATGAAGGTATATTCATAGGCTATTCAAAGGAGTCAGTCGCTTTCCGTGTCTACAACAAGCGAACCAAGACAGTCAACGAGAGCATCAACGTCAAATTTGATGAAGGAGTGGTAATGGCTTCTGAACATACCAGTTCAGGACCCGAACCTAACAAGCAGACTTCAATGGAGTCACCTGAACAGAATGCTAAAAATTCTGAAATAAATAAATTGTTTGAGAATTTTTATGAAGACTACTTTGAGAAGCCCAAAACTAATGTTCTAAATTTGGTGCCTGACAGGATCACTGAAGATCCAGTTGTAGTCTCTGATCATTCTCATCAACAAGTATCAGAAGAAACTGGAGAAGCCTCAACAACAGATGTGCACTTGCCAACTGAAAGTGCACAACCCATTGAACGTCCAGAATCTTCTGAAACCCCATTAACATCCGAAAATTCAGAAACTCCTAACTCAGATAACCTACCAACTACATCTGAAGTAATCCCGGAACTACATATTTAGACCGTAATTCCAATCAAGACCACATCAAACCGTATCCACATACTTTCAAGTGGACTAGAAATCACCCAATATCCATCTGCCTCAGTCCAAACCAGAAGAGCCACAATAAACGAGTGCCTATTTTCAAATTTTCTAAGCAAAATAGAGCCTAAGAATGTGAAAGAAGCAAATCTGGACGCTGATTAGATTGTTGCGATGCAAGAAGAACTGAATCAGTTCGAACGGTTAAAGGTCTGGAGACTTGTTGAGCGCCCTAAAAACAAATCCATCATTGGCACGAAGTGGATCTTTAAAAACAAGAAGGACGAACATGGTGTAATCATTCGCAATAAAGCTCGACTCGGTGCCAAAGGACATAGTCAACAAGAAGGGATTGACTAGGATGAAACTTTTGCACCAGTTGCACGAATAGAAGCGATTAGAATGTTTTTAGCTTTTGCCGCTCATAAAAACTTTACTGTTTATCAAATGGATGTTAAAACTACGTTTTTAAATGGGGAATTAACCGATGAAGTATATACATATCAGCCCGAAGGCTTTACTGATCCTTCGAAACCTGATCATGTATATATTTTAGATAAGTCACTGTATGGTCTTAAACAAGCACCGCGTGCTTGGTATGATGCACTTTCAACATATCTGTTGAAATGTGGATTCAACAAAGGTGCAGTTGGCATAACCCTGTTTATAAAACGTCAGGGGCTGGATATTATATTAATACAAAGATATGTAGATGACATAATATTTGGGTCTACAAATCCTGAATTTTGTAAGAAATTCGCATTTTTAATGTCCCAAAAATTCGAAATGAGCATGATGGGAGAAATAAATTTTTTCTTAGGATTACAAGTTAAACAATTGGCTAATGGTATTTTTATCAATCAGTCAAAATATATACAAGACATGTTAAAGAAATTTAACATGGTTAACGGTACTCCTATGAAAACTCCCATGGCTCCGGATTCAAAGTCAAAACTCGATGAGGACATTTCGTGGAAACCTATAGATGTGACTCATTATCGAGGTATAATTGGGTCATTAATGTATTTAACAGCAAGTAGACCGAATATTATGTTTGCTACATGTGTGTGTGCTAGATATCAGGCGAATCCAAAAGAATCACATTTATCAGCTGGAAAAAGAATTTTAAGATATCTCAAGGGAACCCCAAACCTTGGTTTGTGGTATCCCAGAGAATCTTCATTCAATCTAACTGCTTTTTCTGACGCTGACACGCAGGTGATAAGAAAAAGTACGTCTGGTGCAGTACAATTCTTAGGTGACAAACCCGTATGCTGGTCATCCAACAAACAACACTGCGTTTCATTGTCTACAGCTGAAGCAGAATATGTTGCTGTTTCATCATGTTGTTCTCAGGTGTTGTGGATGAAAAGCCAACTACGAGATTACGGGTTTACACCACAGAAAATTCCTATCTACTGTGATTCTCAGAGCGCAATAGCTATTGCATCAAATCCGAGGCAACATTCAAAAACAAAACACATAGACATTCGGTACCACTTTATAAATGATCATGTTGAAAATGGAAATATAGAATTATATTTTGTTCCTACTGAATATCAAATAGCTGATTTGTTTACCAAAGCGTTAGATGAAAAAAGTTTTAATTGTTTGGTATACAAATTGGGTATGTTGAATCGTTAGATTTAATAATTCAGTAGTTTCAATTTATAATTTTAAATTTACATTTATTTATTGATTCTAATCTGAAGTTAAATTCTTGAATTTTAAAAGTTCAAATTTTTTGGAATTTAACGAGATCTCGATTGTCATGTGCAGGGGGAGCAGAAAATGAATTTATCTAATTTTGAAAAAATCTGATAAAATGTATCTGATATTTTGTTGGGGGAGCTGAGTTGAGAAATATGATATACATTTGAGGGGGAGCAGCATTCAGAAATTAAAGGGGGAGAATTTTAATATTTTTAAATTTTTTGTGTGTTTAATTTTGTTTATGTTATTTTTTTGTGTTTTTGTTTTTATTTTTTGATTGTGTGAATTTTTCAATTTTTTTTTCTTCTTTCTTTTAGTATGTTTTTAATATTTTTTTTGCTTTGTTGAAATTTTTTTTGAAAAGATATTGGGTTTTGTTAATGGGTTTATAATTGATGTTTTGAAATTAGGCCGGTTAAGATTTTCAAACATGTGTCGGGTAATATTTTCTATAAATTTGAAATTCAAATTTCAAATTTACTTTTTAGACAAACCGAGTATTCAATCATCTTCTACGAAAATTTTTATTTCCCATTAAGCAAACTTAAAACCCACATATCTTCGACAGCTTCAAGAAACAATTTCATCTGATTGTGAGTAAAATCTTTTGTTTCTTTTGCTTTTACATCGTGTATTTCAGTATCAGAATAAATATGTTAATGTATTTGTATTTTCGTATTTTTCATGTTTGAGTGTTCATGGTGATTCATATTATTCGTTCATAAAAATGAAATTAACTGTGTGGTATGTTTTGATATATGAATATGAACATGAATCTCTAATTTCATGGTTCAAATCCAACCACAAAAACAAAACTTTGGATTTTAGTTTCAAAAGTTACGTGTTCTTCATGTTTCTGAAATATGGATTTTTAACAACCTTAGTCTTGTTTTTAATCAAAGTTCAGTAAAACAAAGTTGTTTAAAATGGTTTTTCGATTGGGGAACAAGTTTTAAATCACTTTAAAAGTCCATGGAATCAATTTTTGAAAATTCAGTGTGTAAAGGACTTGTAAAATAAATTCATCAGTGCTTTCTCGATTAAAGGCTTCAATCGAAAAAATCATTAGTATCAATCGAGTTGATTGATTAATCAATCAAGAGTTATTGATGTTTAATTCGAGTTGACTAACTTTGTCATTCGAGTTAAACATATGAGTTCATCGAGTTGTTCATACTTGGTAAATTTTCAGTACATGTATCGATTAATACATAATCTAAGAAGTCTTATGTTCTATTCGAGTTGGTCCCATCTTGTAATCGAGAATGTTCTTACTTCATGCGAGTTGTTTATAGTCTGAAAGGATGATCGAGTTTGCCTTAAACTTGATAGTTGGTCCATATATTTTCATGTTTAATTCGAGATTCACACTTCATTCATTCGAGAATTGGTGTACTTCATTCGAGTTGGACTTTACACCCACTCGAGTTATTTCATGACTCATTCGAGATACAGTTTACTTTCACTCGAGTTCCTTTATGTTATATTCGAGTTTATTCCAAGTTCCATTCGAGTTGGAATGATTAATCATTCGAGAAACATCATGACATAATTGAGAATTATTATGTTTCATTCGAGTTGATGTCTAGGTTCATTCGAGTTGTTTCAAGAGTCATTCGAGAAACAAACAATTTCATTCGAGTTTCTATTAAATTTTTTACTAAGTGTTGGATTTTTAATGTTTTAAGAAAAATGTGACATTTTTTCAAGAAATTGTTATAAATTTGTGTTTTTCTAACATTGGTCTCTGAACGATTGACTCTGGAATCCTGTCAATAATATTTCATTATTGTCTGGAATCCCGATGCCTTAAACAGAAAATCTCAAAATTTCATAATTTCTGATAAAATGTTATATTTTTTCTACTTTGAATGATTTCATTTGTTTACGTGCAATGTCTAACATGTATATTATTTTTGTAAAGGTTACAAATGGCATCTCCAAGTCATTCCCGTAATTCCAATTCTTCGGATTCCCATTCATCTTCAAACCATACACTCGTATCCAAACCAGTCCGTTCTGCCTCAGTTACAAGGCCTTCACCATCAACCATCTTACCTGACAACCAACTAGTAAAACCCAAACATTTCCTGCCTTTCACAGATAATAACCATCGTTTGGATACCAAAGTCATTAAAGTCAGTCATCCCATTATCGTAGATATTCTCAAAGGCCATCCTTTGGGATATCTTCTCCAATACAAACCTTCAATCCCACAAGTCTATTCAACAATTTTGGCATACTGTCAAATTTGTTCCAGCTGATGGTAACCATCATTTCAAAGTTACCATTGATCAATATAAATCCAAAATAACCCTAGCCAGACTTCGTCACAACTTGTTTTTACCAAGACGTATTGACACAATTAACTTCCCAGAGTTAGCTGATTTTGAAGACTTTGTTTCTGATGAGGAGTTAGTACATGACCTCATATGCTTGGGTTATTCAAAGCCACTTCCTAAGAGCTCCAAGTTTCATCGCAATGGCTTAAATGGAGAATGGTACACCTTATTCGGCATCGTTAATAGGTGCATGACGTCAAAACATATAGGAATAGACAGGTGCGACATTCATTGTCTAAGGATCTTCCATGGAATTGCATTTAATAAACACTATGACTATACACAATGTATCTGGGAAGACCTGAAGGAAATCGTACTGGCAAAGACTACGAACACATCAAGGAAGTTTGTTCCACTTCAGAGGTTTATTCAAATTCTTATCCGAGGAATTCTAAGGGAAAATGAGAATATACCTAAAAGATCTAACTCTAACCGATGCCCAGACTATGTGATGACGAGTTTACATGAGGTGCCAGATTCTCCCAATGCAAATATAATGCAGATTCCGGAATCTTTGTTAAAGTATGCAGATCCGGAAAGTGAAAATTTGAAGATGTATAGGATAGACCATGCTCCAATAGAGACCCAAGAACCGGGTTCTCTTGCCCAAGGAGTTATCGGGTTAGAGGAACCTCAGCAAGGGGTTGACGTTCAGGGAAGCCTGCAAGTCAGTGAGGGAGTTGAAGTAGTGAGGGGTGGTGAGGAAGAGGCTGGTAGTTCAGATTCTGAACGTACCCTATCGAATATTCAAGAGGGAGAAAAGAAAGGTAATGATGATGATGATAGTGATGATGGTAATGATCACAATGAGGGAGGAGCCGCGTTAATAGATATTGTTTATATTGCTCAAGAGAATGTGAGGGATGTACTTAACCTAGAAAGCCGGGAATTAACCACATATGCTGTTAGCTCCCCTCTGGGAGTTAGCATTGAAGAAGTCAGTATCCCACTGACAAGTGCACACCCAACTATCCACTCAGTCTCCTCTCAACAGGAGACTGTTTCTATTCAACACCGGGATGAAACACAAATTCTATCCGATAGTCATTTGGACTTGATGGATATTGAAATGAGTACACATCTGCCCGAGTGTACAACTTCTATTCAAGAATAGAGTCTAGAAGAAATACAGATTAGGACACTTGAGTCAACTTCATCTGTTGAAGTAAGTGTGGTTGAACTTCGTGTTCCACCGGAACATCCACAGCTACGGAAGCATTCGTTGCTCCGTCGCTTGAAGAGGGTGGAAGTCCAGTTAGAGAGACAACTTTGCCAACTCTAAGTACTGGCCACACAGAAGTTCTTGTCACAAGTTCAACTGTTGTGACAACTGGAAGTCTGAGTGACCCAGTGGTGAACCTTTCCCTGTTTGTTACTGAATCATCAATAAGCCAAGCCTTGAATGTAGCTGTTGCAGCGGTGAATAATCATGTCTCTGCTCAGTTATCTGAAGTGATGGCACAGATGTCTAACATTCATAAATTTTTGAAGGGTAGGTCAGTGGCTGAAGAATCTGTCAAGCAATCTGATCCAAATCAAGCAATCGATGAATTGAGGGAAGAACTGAAAGATTTCGTATTTGAACAATTTGATGAAATGAGAGAGCGAATGTTCAGTTTAGAGAGTACAGTGATTACAGCGCTAGTCAACTTGTCTGAGAGGGTAGCGGCTGTAGAGGAGACGTGTAAGGCGCAAGCTTCATCATCTAAACGTAAACATGATGAGCATGATGAAGACTCCGATGATGCTCCTCATGAGGGTGAGAAGAGGAGAAAGCTTGCTTAGCCTACACCTGGAGTTTTAATGATTACGTACCCGGAGAAAAAAGCAGAGGAGAGAGAACAAGAAGCAGGAAGCTAAAAAGCACCTGCTGATGTACAAAGTGAGCTGGGATTGATTCTTCATGAAGATGTTCCAGTTCCTTTGAACATTCAGTCAGATATATATTACTTTGAGGAGTATAATGATTCGGATGTTGATGATCAAGCAGTTAAGGAGCAGATGTTGATGATTCAAGGAGTAGAACCTGAAGGAGAGAGAGAGAGGTGTATGTTGAATTATCTGAGGATGATGATGTGATCACTTTGACTGATATTGACTTTCAGGGTGAAAGGATTGAAGAAGAAGAGGAGTTAGTACAAGAGATTTTGAAAGAGTCTTTACCGACACCGACGGTTGAAAAGCCTAAGGTTGTAATTCAAGTAAAAGAGGAAGTTGAAGAGTTTCTGATAGAGAATGTGGTTGTTCCAGAAAGAGTAGAGTTGAGTGAAGTGGAGGTTATGGAAAGATTCTTTAACGAGTATATTCTGGCAGATGAGTCGCAGAAACAACATCGACTCAGATTCGAAGCTCAACAGGTGGTAAAGAGAGAAATAAGGGATATGCTCACATTGTTGAACAAGGATGAGATAAGTAAAAAGAAAGTTAAAAAGTTTGAGCTATCTGCAAAACTATCAGCTGAGTTTATTAAGAAAAGGAAGAAATTGCCATATCTTGAAGACATTTTGGAGAAAAGGATTTTTTGTAAGAAACAAGCTCCTTGTTCGTTTCTTAAGTTGTTTAGGGTACTGGAGCCAAACATGCCAAATCTTGTTAATTATGCAAGTTTTCTGAGAAACAAGACGTAAGTTGTTGATAAAGTGAAGAGTGAGTTCAGGATAGTTGATTTAGTCAAAATTGAAAAAGACAGATTCATTTAGATCATTTATCATACATTCACTGTCACTAGGGCTGATGGCAATATCTACACATTCACTGAAGCAGATATGTTTAATATGCACCTGGTCGATATTGAACACTTATTTCATGAGTTGTGCTGAAACAAGAGAAATGAGCACTGCAGATTTGCATTAAAGAAAATTTTCCACTTCATGCATACCGAACTGGTATTGATGTCAGTGCAAGATCTGTAGATTGGTGTCGAACGAGGGATGAGAAAGATTAACATCACAGCTCCAAATAGAGATATCAAATTTGCTGGAGAATTAAAAGAATTTCAAGTCATTACGGTGAAGCATCCTGCAGTAATGTACAAAGACATAAACAAAAAGCTAAGAGCAATGAGGAGTGTTGAACTCAACAAGTTTTCAGATGGTACACTACATAAAGTGTTGAATGGTTTGAAGGGAAAGCTGGCGTTAGATAGAAAGAGAAAAACTAAGAGAGGAGCTTTATCTGTTATTGATAGAAGACTGATGGTGGAATTCATATCAAAGATTGAATGGAGGCTCTCAGATCGAAAGAGCATCAGAAGATTTGAGCAGAAGCTTCGATTATCTACCTGATGACTTTGCATATTCCATCAAAGGGGGAGATTGTTGGAATGTATTTTAGTTGATGGAATACAAAGTATAGGGTCTATTTTGTGATTAGTTGATAGTTGTAAATGATGTATATAAATAGAAAGTTGAGTTTCAAAGTAGAAAATCTCTGACAGTTATCATTTTGTACGCATTCAATTCAGAGAAAAGGTTACTGTACACGAAGAATCTCTTTCATCATTTTTGTAATCATCAGATCTTCAATATAATCATTCGGTCAGTATTTGATTCTTTATGTTCTTGATATATTGTTGATATTGTTGTTTGATAATTGAGAAACTATAATTCACACCATGATATAATGAATATTGATTTCTTCATTTCATACTCGACTTAAATGAGTATGTTTGTGGATAAAATTAAATACTGTAATTTTCATAACAGCTTTTTATCTTTTTTCGTTATAAAATTTACTAATATATTATTACTCGAAATAAAAACACAGAGAAGTATCCTTCATGCCATCTCAAAAGGTTTCGCCATTTTGGCGTCACTATGTTGTCGTGCCAAAAGGCTATATCATTTTTATAATATTACCTATATCATTACGTTGATATTCACGAAGTCATACCAACAACTATTATACATATTTTAATAATGTAATAAATTATTTACAAAAATATCATATTTTAAGTATCATAAAATTACTGAATCATAACTGTTATCCTATAATTATCATAGAGTCAAATAACATGATCCAATATAATGTATATAATAATAACCCTACTTAGTGGACCGCCAAAATGTCATCGGGAAGGATGCTATTCTGGATATTCTAATTCATCATAGTACTCACCTCAACAATCAGTTCATTGACCTTCTTCTTCTCCACATCGGGCTCGTGGGTACTCAATTAACATGGATCTGTAGTACTGCAATGACTGTCATCTTACTCATTATGGTCGGGGCACAAATGGACGTGTCTACTTTTGTTGTGGAGAATTGGGACATTATCAAAATGAATGCCCACGGAAAGCTGATGACTGCCATAATTGTGGTAAATGAGGGCATTATCGTAGGAAATATAGAAAGAAAGCTCCAGCTACTCCATCTTCAACGCGTTCCTCTGAGGTATCTAGTGGTGGTTCAGTAAACTGTAAGAACCAGCCACCAAGGACACCTGCTCGTGCATTTCAAATCACTATGGAAGAGGCCAAGGAAAACCCAGAGGTGGTCATGGGTATCTTTATTGTTAACTCTATTCCAGCACGAGTTTTGTTTGATTCTAGTGCCAATCGATCTTTTGTGTCTACTGCTTTTGCTCGACAATTGCTTATGCCTATGTCTAAGCTATCTGCTGTATTAGAGATTGAAACTGCTAGTAACACACTAGTTAAGGTAGATCAAGTGTATTGTTATTGTATCTTAATAATTGAATATGTAGTCTTCAATTATGACATAATTCAGATTAAATTCAGAGAATTTGATGTGATAGTTGTGGTGGACTGGTTAATGGAGAATGAAGCCCATATTGTAACACCCTACTTTTACAACTAGTGCCACATAGGACTTACAGTCGACGTCATCCAATTATAACAACATCCTCATCAAGGGTAAACAACTAATTAACTACTAAACACCATGATCAAGCATAAGGTATCAACAAGACGGTAACCAACCCCCGTCAGTAAGTCAGTCAACCACAACCCGTGTATGGGTTACAGACATCAAGTACCTGCTGCTAGATTCTGGATGTTACAAATCCTCCCGTCTAGAACTGATCCCGTCTTCGGGATCTCAACTCAGACGAATAAAGGCGGATAATGCTGTCACATGTCCGCTTCGGGCTCCCAGGTAGCACTGGAACCCTTATGGTAGCGCCACTGTACTAACACCAATGGAATCTCCTTCTTCCGCAGTTTGTTCACCTTGCGATCTACTATGGCCTCGGGATGCTCTATGTATCTCAGCTGCTCGTCTACCTCGATCTCTGACATGGAACCGTCTCCTCATGTAGAGCCAAACATTGGCGCAAATAACTAACATGAAAGGTAAAGTGTACCCCACGCAACTCTGGAGGCAACTCCAATCGATAGGCCTGCGTGCCAACTCGCTCAATTATACAGAACGGCCCAATAAATCTCGGACTGAGCTTACCTCATTTATGGATTCGAATCACTCCCTTCCATGAGGATACCTTCAGTAGTACCCACTCGCCCACAACAAACTCTAACTCTTTGGTCCTCTTATCCGCGTAGCACTTTTGTCGGCTTTGAGCTACCTGCAATCTTTCTCTGACCACTGCTATCTTCTCACTAGTCTGCTGAATGATCTCAAGACCTGTAATCTCTTTCACTCCTACCTCCGTCAACACACAGGAGTATGACACTTACGACCGTATAACACTTCGAACGGAGGCATCTCAATGCTGGAGTGGTAGCTGTTGTTATAGGCAAATTCAACTAACGGCATATGTGAATTCCAAATACCACCAAAATCCACCACACAAGCTCGTAGCATATCCTCCATTGTCTGGATCGTACGCTCAGACTGTCCATCGGACTGGGGATGATAAGCCGTATTCATCTGAACTAGAGTACCCAATGCTCGTTGCAGGCTCTGCCAAAAGGTGGACGTATATCGGGCGTCTCTATCAGAAACTATTGAGGCTGGAACTCCATGTCGAGAGATGATCTCATACAAATAAATTTGAGCGAGCTGCTCCAATGTATAGGTCTCCCGGCTCGGTAGAAAATGCGCTGTCTTCGTAAGCCGATCTACTATTAGCCATATCGCGTCATAACCACGTGGAGTTCGCGGTAACTTCGTAACGGAGTCCATGTGACATGCTCCCAACTCCACTGCGGGATCTCTAATGGTTGTAACCGACCATGGGGCTTCTGGTGCTTGGCTTTCACCTGCAGACACGTCAGACAACGCTCAACAAACTCAGCTAAATCCCGTTTCATACTGGGCCACCAATACAATACGCGGAGATCCTGATACATCTTCGTACTACTAAGATGAATGGTGAGGCGAGACTTATGCGAATCCTCCAAGATCAACTGTCATACATCACCGGCTCTAGGGACCCAAACTCGGCCCTGTCTAGTATATGTTCCTCGGGAGTCAGTCTCAAACTCCTGTAACTGACCCAAAATATGCTCCCTTCGGTGATTCTCTGCACGCGTCCCTATAGCCTGTGCTTCCTGAAGTGTCTCTATCAAGTAGACATCACCTCGACCCGGTAATTACGGGCCCGACTCGAAGATCCGCGCTCTTATCGGCTTAGCGCGTCTGCTACCACGTTCGCCTTACCCGGGTATGTCGCAGTCATAGTCCTTGATCAACTCTAGTCCTCGTCTCTGCCACATATTCAGGTCACCTTGGCTGAATAAATACTGGAGACTCTTATGATCGGTGAACAAAGTAAACTGAACTCCATATAAATAATGGCGCCAGATCTTCAGCGCAAACACAATAGCCGTCAACTCTAGGTCGTGGGTCGAATAGTTCTTCTCGTAGTCTTTCAACTGGCGATAAGCATACGCAATCACTCGGCCCCTCTCCATTCATACGCATCCGAACCCTGTCCCCGAAGCATCAGTATACACAACAAAATCACTAGTGCCTTCAGGCAGGGCTAATACCGGAGCCTGACACAATCTGTGCTTCAACTCTTCAAAAACAAACTCCTGATCTTCAGTCCACTCAAACGGGAGTGACTGGCGAGTCAAACGAGTCAACGGTACACCGATCAAAGCGAAAACCTGAATAAATCGACGATAATACCCTGCTAACCCCAGGAAGCTTCGAATCTCGGCTACACTCCGGGGCCTCTCCCAGCTCATAACAACCTCAATTTTGGCTGGGTCAACAGAATCACCCTTGCCACTAACAACATCGCCTAAAAATTGAACCTCTCGAAGCCAAAACTCACACTTCGAGAACTTCACATACAATTTCTCTCGCCGCCACACACTAAGAATCTCGCGTAGATGTGTCGCATGCTCCTCTACTGATTTGGAATATATCAGTATGTCATCTATGAACACTATGACAAACAGATCAAGATACGGACCCCAGACCCTATTCATTAGGTCCATGAAAGCTGTTGGGGCGTTGATTAGCCCAAACGACATAACCAAAAACTTATAATAACCATATCGGGTTCTGAACGCTGTCTTCGCTGTATCCTGCTCATAAACCTTCAACTGATGATACCCCGAACGCAAATCGATTTTCGAAAACACACTGGCCCCCTGCAACTGGTCAAACAAGTCATCTATCCAGGAAGAGGGTAGCGGTTCTTCACCGTCACCTTATTGAGCTCGCGGTAGTCTATACACATCCTCATCGACCCGTCTTTCTTCTTAATGAAGCGAACTGGAGCACCCCACGGCGAAGTACTCGGCCGGATAAAACTGCGATCTAACAACTCCTGCAACTGGCTCATCAGCTCCCTCATCTCAGTATGAGCCAAGCAATTAGGTGCACACGCAATAGGAGTAGCCCCTGGCACCAACTCGATATAAAACTCTACGTGTAGGTCTGGTGGCAACCCAGGTAACTCCTTGGGGAAAACATCGGGAAACTCTAATACAACATCAACAGCCTCTATACTCTGTTTCTACTTCTTCGCATCAACTACGTATGCTAGGAAGGAAGAACAACCCTTGGCTAAACCGGTGATGGGGATCACACTCCCCGGTATGCCTCTGACGGCATCTCTTACAAAACCACTCCATACTCACAGACCCCAAACTCGATGCTCCTCCCCGCTACTCTGACCCACCAAAACGACTGCCCCTGTCATCGGGCTTGCGATCGGACCTCTGAGAAGACCTATCCCTCTGACTCAGTACGCCGGCGGTCGTCACCCCTAGGCTGAAACTGGCCGTAGCGACTATCTCTATCTCTGTCTCTATCTCTACCCCTGTCAAAACCACCAACATGTCCGGCTGACTGAACAAGCCGTGGCTGCTCCACTATCGGATGGCGACGAGATAACTCATTCTCTCGTCTACGGGCCGACTCAACTACTCTGGCAGAAGTCGGGATATAGCCAGTGTCAATGAACTCCTGAATATCCTTACGCAAACCCATCAGGAACCTGTTAATCTTCTTAGACTCCGTGCGGATCTGAAGTGGGGCAAACAGACTCAAATCGATAAAAATCTTCTCAAACTCGTCAACTGATCGATGTCCCTGGAATAATGTCAGAAAATCAATTTCTAGCTGAGCTCGGCGGTCCTCTGGACAGTACTGCTCCTCAAACCAAGCTCTAAACTGACTCCATGTCATCTCATATGCCGGCCCATCTCCAATCATGTCTCCAACCGTCTGCCACCACTTCTGAGCGCTAGTCGTAACTGAGCACTAGCGAACGTCGTCATCTGATCAGGGTGGCATGCTGTGATACGAAAGGCCATCTCCAGTAGCCTGTACATGGCCTTAACGGCCCCGGGCTCGCCATGGTACTCTGGTGGAGGCGCATCCAAAAACACCCTATACTTGCATCCATTGCCCCCTCGTGACGAACCGGCCCCGAATCTCTGCCCCCGCCCGTAGTCTGGGTCAGGGACTGCATACCCTTGGTACGGCCTTTCTCGTAGGCCTCCTGTAGTTGCCGAGAAAACTCCTTATGAGATACTCGTCCCCCGATGGGACCCTCGGGTCTCTGCTCATCTGCCATAACGTCTCTGCACAATATAAACAACGTTACTATAACAACAATAGCATAACTCTACAATTTCTTAGACCTATTCATCAGAGATCAAGCCGAAGGATCTAGACACTGGTTTAAGCCTAAAAATCACTATTGATACTTAAACCTTAAACTAATGCTCTAATACCAAACTGTAACACCCTACTTTTACAACTAATGCCACATAGGACTTACAGTCCACGTCATCCAGTCATAACAACATCCTCATCAAGGGTAAACAGCTAATTAACTACAAAACACCATGATCAAGCATAAGGTATCAACAAGATGGGAACCAACCCCTGTCAGTAAGTCAGTCAACCACAACCCGTGTATGGGTTACAGACATCAAGTATCACTGGCTAATAAGCCAAACCACAAAACATCAAGACTACTTATGAAAGTAGTCACTAGCTACTATCCGCGTGGCGGGTCCCGGCTACTGCTCGCTGTATCCGTAGCCTCAGTCCTCGCAATTGAGATCCACATATAAAACAACGGTCAGCTGAAAGCTGGTGAGTTACTATAAACAACTTTAAAATAGTTTATAAAACAGTTAGCACAATATAACGACTAATAATCAACATGCGGCCGACCTCTACTGCCCGATGCCTCATCGGGAGCGACCCGAGATAGCCTGCATAGCTCACTCCACAAAGTAGCGGCTAAGTCAGGACGTCTGGGTTGGGAATGACCCAACAAGCCTTTACTCTGCGTAACACCACTATACGCATAATCCACGTGCTCTGCTCTGTGCTAACAAGTGTCAACATATAAAAGGAATCCGCAATGGACCCTGATAATAAACAACAAAGTAAGTAACTCACTTGAAGCACGACTACAACTCCGCTATCTACGGCGACCTCGATAAGTCCTAGGCTCACCTACAACTCCTGGCAATAATAAACACAACTGTACTGTGACGACTAGCTCATAAACTCATAACAACTGTACTACTAAACTCAATAACTCCCCATAAAGCAACAGGTCAAACCCCACGAACGCGGCCAGGAGTGCGGCCAGGATCGCGGTCGCGGTCCCGGACCCTTCATCGCAGACAGGCATCGTGGTTGCGATGACCACCGCGCTGCCCCCTTCATCGCGATCGTACTCCTACAAGACCGTAGACGAACAGAGCGGTTCATGCTTTGTTTTTGCACAGCCACCGGGATCACTCGCCAAATCGATTTCTCGTGCTATGGGGTTATAAACTGACCCCAAACCAGCACAACTACTAAATATTACAACTTAACTCATTTTAACAACAGCTACTAACCTTGATTCACTTTCTTCTTGCTAGATTTATTCTCCAACTTGAAGAAGGGATTGAGTTCCTCTATTAAGGTTCTGATATGTCCCTTGTCTCTCCCTTTCTTGTATTCAGCTAGAAAGTATACACACACTTGAGTTTCTTGTGAAATGAAAAGGGGGAGGCAAAATACTTGATATATATACGTTTTGGGTTCGACACCCAATTTAAACGGGTACAATACTCAATATTCACTAGATAAACGCCCGTTAACCTAATTAACCTCAAATCAACCGCTCGGGTTTGGATTATTTATCAACTCATTTAAAACATCCCCAAACCCATAATTACTACTAGACCGGTTATTATCTCAACCGATTAAAATTACACTTACTAGCCATATATTTTATCAACTGACGTGTAATCAACCTATTAAACGTCACCAACTCATTAGGATAATTCTCAAAGCCAATTATTAAATTACACGTACCTGTTGCTAGATTCCAGATGTTACACATATAGTTTGCAAGAAGAGAATGATAAAGGTAATTGCTCCGGAAGTGCGAGAGATCTTTAGATACAGTGATAGGAGAAAAGAGGATCTGTGCCTGCTTACCATTGCAAAAGCCCGAAAGCTAGTTGCTAAGGGTTGTGAGTCATTTTTGACATATGCTATTGATGCAAAAGTAGAAAAGAAAACTGTGGCCGATCTGCCTGTTGTGTTTGAATTCCCAGATGTGTTTTTCGGAAAGCTTGTCTGGTGTGCCACCTGAAAGACAAGGAGAATTTTCAAATTGATCTGATCCCCGGAGCTACACCAATAGCTTGTTCTCTGTACCGTCTTGCACCCTCTGAAATGGAAGTGATGATGAAACAACTTCAGGAATTGCTGGATAAGGGTTAAGAGAGCTTCGGACCTAGTAATGATCTGGTCTTTGGGTCTTAATTATGAACTTCTGATGGTGGATCCGAAGTTAGACCTTAACTTGTAAAACTTAATTAAAATTAATGGCAGTCAGGCACTGATAGTGTTGTCCTACGACTGATATGACAGGTCCCTTGTGGTGTTGTTGAACAGACAGTTGGGTGATTTCTTGCTAAAGAATGGTTGTTGAAATCTGTGAGTACGTAGGATTATATATGTCTCCATTTGTTTTATGCTAGCTGTTGTTCATTGAGGCATCTTGATTCATTTTCGTTTGGCACTCTACTTACTTGCGTTTATTTTGATGCACACTGTTGCTTGATTACATGTTATTACACGCTCTGTTTTCCTTGTTGTGCATCAACGTGATGGGCTTTCAAGCTATAGCTGGTAATCCAATGCTACAAAGGCTATATGACCTAGAGCTGATCCCTCTATGATTCAGAAGGGGAGGTGTAGCATCCTCGATGGTAAATTCTGCCTCAATTGAAAGTGTGGCTCTGTGCAATGGCACGATGTAGCTCTGTGCTCAAATGTATTTCTATACTTCGTGTACGAAGGGGTGCACGACATTTGTCGCCGGTGTGACTCATGTGTGCCACATAAAGAGTTGTATCATATATAATCTTTGTACTCACTAAGCATTGTTTATCCTTAGTTGTTGATCTTTTTCATGACAAGGAAAATTCGCTGCTGAACCTTCTAGCTAGGTCTTTTATTGAAGTATTTGATGATTCTACTACTCAATCGGTGATGAATAAAGGAGATTCCACTGGAACCATTTGGATGATTGTAATTAATTTTGAGTATGTAGAATTAGAATGGAACCATGTAGCACTGTACCATGTTTTACTTTAGCTTTATTTATGTATTTTTCCAATTTCATGTAATGTACTAAGTATTTGAGACTAATGTATATTTATGGGTTATGTAATTAATCATGCGTTTCGTGTTTGTGGTTATTGTGACAAGGGTGTCACAGACACTCTGAATACTGGTACTCTATGTAAGGATACAATATCCAATATGTATAGTCGTGCTAGTTTGTCAAAAGGAAAAGTCTCTTTAATTGGTAAAAAGTGGGCTGACTTGGTTAAACGGTCAACTATCACCCATATGGCATTATGTCCTATTTTTGGGTTCTCGAAATCTTGGTCACAAAGTCCAATATGATGTGATCTCATTTCCATTCTGGAACTTCGAGTGGTTGTAAGTTCCATAAGTCTTTTGAAGTTCAGCTTTAACCTACTAACAAGTTAAACACTTTTCTACTCGATTTCCAACCTCTCTTTTCATTGCTGGCTAGCAATAGTTACTCTTCTGATCTCTATACATTTTCACACTTCATGGATGTACTGAATACCTTGTATTGTGTGCTTCAGCCAATACATGATTTCGTAGTCCTCCTATTGATGGAATCCAAACTCTTTCCTCGAAGCATAATATTCCTCTCCCGTCCGTGGTCAGTTGCTTCTCATACCCTTTTATTCTTTCTGCACATTGCTTACTTTCCTTAAGGACTTCCTGTTGTTTCCCTTTGACTTGATCTAGGATATCAAGGCGTACTTCAGTGACACACAACTTGATCATCGTAGCTCTCCATTTATCTTTTGGCTTAATGCATCAGCTACTACATTAGCTTTTTTTTGGGTGGTATAATATTTCACAATCGTAGTCCTTTAGTAATTCCAACCATCTCCTTTATCTCATATGCAATTCCTTCTGAGTGAATATGCCAACACCATAGTTTCCAACTCTAGGTCTATGTACTTTGAGTTGTCGCGTTACGTAAGCTATCACTTTGCCATGTTGCATCAAGACACATGCTAATCCATTTATGGATGCATCACTATACACTACAAATCCACCTCTTGCTTCGTGTAGAGACAAAATAGGTGCCCTCATTATCTACTTATTTAACATCTTAAATGCTTCCTATATTTCTTCATTCCATTCGTACTAAGCACTCTCTCGTGTCAATGTTGTAAGTGGTGCGAATCTTGGAGAAGTGTTGTATGAACCTTCTATAGTAACCTGCCAAACCAAGGAAACTTCAAACATCTATTGGAGTTCGTGGTTTTACACATTTGGTTATTGCTTCTACCTTTCCAAGATCAACTTTAATACCTTCATGACTTACTACATGTCCCAAAAATTGCACCTCTTTCAAACAAAATTTACAATCTGAGAACTTGGCATAAAGTTTCTATTTCTTCAAAAGTTCCAATATTATCATGCGATATCAAAAATGTTCTTCTTCATATATGGAATAAATGAGAATATCATCTATAAAGACGATCATTAACTTATCCAAATAAGGCTTACATATTCGGTTCATCAGGTCCATAAAGGCTATAGGTGCGTTTGTCAAACCAAACAACATAACTAAAAGTTCATAATGTCCACACCTTGTCCTAAATGTCGTTTTTGATATGTCAGATTCTTTGAATTTTAATTGATGATACCCTGATCTTAGATCTATCTTTGAAAATGACTAGCTCCTTGAAATTGGTCAAAAAAATCATCAATCCTTAGGTGTGGATACTACCTTTTTTTTTATAGTGTACAACCTCATTGACCCATCTTTCTTCTTCACAAATAGTCCTGGAGCTCCCCAAGGTGAGTCACTTGGCCTAATGAATCCTTTATTTAATGGTTCCTATAGTTGATTCGTCAATTCATTCATCTCCATAGGGGCCAAAACGATTTGAGGTTTTGGAAATAAGAGTTGTTCCAGGTACTAAATCAATGGCAAGCTCCACTTGTCGATTAGGAGGTAACCCAGGTAAATCTTCTGGGAACACTTCAGGAAAATCTCGAACAATGGGAATCACATTGAGATTTGAGCATTTCTTTTCTTTGTCAATAACATGAGCCAAGTAGGCTATGCATCCTTTGCGAAGCCATTTCCAGACTTGAATCGAGGTTAGGAAGTTAGATGACAATAGGTTCTGTTCTACCCGAAAACTTACTTTTTTTCCCTCCGGTGTGTAGAATTTAACAGACTTGGTCTTGCAAAGGATTAATGCTTTTTTCTTGGATATTCAATCCATGCCAATAATAATATCAAATTCTTCTTATGACATTGGAATTAGGTCAATAAGTAACATATTCCCTTCAACTTCTATGTCACAGATACGACACCATTTATTCAAATATATTCGTTCATTGTTGGCTAATTATACTTTTACCCCTATGTTCATATGCACAACAGGCAAATATAGTGTTTCACATAAACGATGGGATATGAATGATCTAGATACGCCTGAATTGAACAATACTTTAGTGTAAGATGAGTTGATTATGAGTGTACCTAACACAACATCATTGGTTTCTCTAGCCTTCTGTGCAGTCATCTGAAATGCCCTTCCAGTGGTCTTGTTTGTCGTTTGATTTTTGTTTACAGTGGTGGTCCTTGTAGATGTTTTCTTTACTGCTCCTCCTTTTGTGTCAGTTCATTGGGAACAACAAGGTGCAAACTGGTTATGGTTTTGACAAATAAAACACCGAGGATTTTTCACAAGACAGTCATGGGTTTTATGACCCATTATTCCACATGTAAAACAATCACCTGTATTTGCCAGGCATTGTTTGTCACCATGGAAATTTCCACAATTAGCACAAGTTTTTCCTTCTATATCAATGCCAAATTGGTTACCCGAACTTGCATTATGGGATCGAAATGCATTGTTCTCATGAGCCTTTCCTTTAAACTTCTTGTTTTCTGGAAGGCGTGTTTACTCTTCCTCCCATTTCCTCTTATTAATATGTCCTTCTTCTCTCTTTCCTCCATACTCTCTTTCAGCCACTAATGCTACTTCTACTACTTCACGCTAAGTTCTTGGTTGAGTCATTGCTATTGGCCCCTTGATGGTGGTTTTTAACCCGACAACAAACTTCTTTGCTTTTAGCATTTCAGTTGCTACATGGTAGGTAGCAAATCGAGACATTTCAGTGAATCTACTGACATACTCCATAACAGTTAGTGTACCTTGTTTCAGGTCCAGAAATTGTTCTTCAAGCGAATCTAGCAGACCTTGAGAACAATATTCGTCAAGAAAGTATCTTTTAAAATTCTTCCCACGTGACATCCTATATATTTCCAATACCAATAGTTTCCATTAACATTTCCCACCAATGGATGGTTGTTCCCCGCAACATCATGGTGGCATAAACCACTTTCCTATTATCCCCACATCTGGTTACGTGAAAGATGTTCTCCATCTCCTTTATCCAATTAGCTGGCTTAATTGGACCAGTTTCTCCATTAAATTATGGAGCGTTAGCACTTACAAATTTCTTGTATGTGCACTCTCTTTCTCCAATAGAATTATTGGATCTTTGACGATACCCTTGTTCTTCTAGTATACCAGGTACGATAGCCCGTAATATCCGAGAAAATTCTTGGGATAAGTTTGGATCTGATTCATTGTATTTGACCCGAGGCATGAACCTTGGTCTGCCCCTTCGGCCTGCTGCTGGTGGGGTGATCATAGGGATCGTTTTAGGAGACTCCTCTCTTTTATACGGTGTCATCGTTTGAAATTTTTTTTAGTTTAATATATTATTAGAATACTTTAACTTCGTATTTGAATCACCTATTTCAACATAACATAATATTTAATTGAATTACTTTAGATTAACCATGATTAACATGATTCAAAAGAAAATCGGGCATGACCTGTTCGCACGGAGTCAATATCCCTGTTGTAGTTGGAAGCTATATACTTAAAACAATATTAAGTTTACAAGATACTATAAAAGTAATACAACGACTATCATCAACAAAAGACATAATGTATATCTATGCCTGACAATTCGGTAGGGAACCTATCCCAAAACCCCGAAGCTTAAAGCTTTATGTTTTACCAACAGTCCCTTCAAAGTCTTTCCAATAAATCCTGGGACTAGAATCGGCATCTCCTTGCCCTTACTAACACAACCTGAGATAAATAGTATATGAGGGATTAGCAAATAAAATTTGTTAAGTGAGTTACTAGATCGATACAGTGTGCAAAACATAAAACATGTAACAATATTAAGATGATTATAAAATGACATGTGCAATATCTTAATAAAAGTATTTTGGGAATAGAACCCACTAATTTCCATAGGTCATGAGTATTGCCTGCTAACCCGCCGTTGTCAGTCGGATTAGAACTGAGTCTATACAACTCCAACCAGCACCCGAAGTCCGGCCACCTACTCCGTAAGCTTCCGGAATTAAGAATTTATATGCACAAACACGTAGTAACGTGTTTATTTATATATAATGATCTGGACGTCCAGTGAGGCTAAATAAATGAGCATAGATCATCAATCGGTTTAAACGACTTTAAGCATAGCAAGTATGAAATGAATTATCTAATCATAGTATGAATGTCAATATGTATATTGGTGGTATCAAATAAGGTTTTATGGCCATAGGCCATGTAATAATTTGCCTCCCAGTACAATGCATCATATGAGAGGATGATGCCCAATAGATATGCACGATGTCATAGTTAAAAAAACATGTAAATATGTATGCAACACACATATCAATACTAGAATTCACAACAATTAGGCTAAAAGTAGCCTTTATATAGCAATAGCCTTCCGAAGCTCCTTAAAGCTTGAATTTTCCTTTAGCTTCACCACTTGGCAACCGACACTCGCTTACATGCCAAACCTATCAAACAACAATATTCAAAGTATTTATAAGTTTATTGTAGCATTCATAAGGTTTGGAGACAATCTGAGAGGTTTAATTGTTCCCGATTTGACTTACTGAATTCTAGTAACACAGTTGTATCCCTCATTGAGTTTTATAGATTCTTAGATGATAGTTGATGTTAATTCATATTTTATATAAGTATAGGATGATTACATAATGTTATAGTATCATTATAGGGCTTAAATCAAGTGTTTTGGGTGTATAGGGGCTCGACTTGTCGAGTCAAAACTTTCTGGAAATCGAAATTCCCCTTTTTATATACCGTCTCGACCAGTTGTATGGGGTGACTTGCTGAGTCATTCAGTCCTGCACCATAATTCTGCAGTTTTAAATTCTCTGCTCGTGAATCCATTTATCCAACTCAACCTACAACTCATATAAACACTAATTTAGCTTCTTTTATGCTATCTTCGATAAGTATAAAGACATATAAACATTTTTTATCATCCTTTCACAAGGAATCAACCTAGGGATTCATTTTAATTCTTATATTCATCCTAAACAAAACTCAAACTCAATTCCTTAATTTAGTTTGCAACCCCTTAAAATTACTATTTTTCTTATCCATCTCCATCCCATTACAAGCTTTGATGGTTATGGGGAAGAAAAGTAAAGGTGAGAAACACACACATAAAATACATATATGACTACCTTGAGTGTAGTTGTGTTTAGTTGCACAAGACCCTCTAATCTCCTAGCCAAGTTTTCCCAGAATTTTCCAGCCCTAATGAGCTTTCCTTTCTTCCAGATTGTGCAGAATTTCGACAAGGATGGAGAAGTGAGAATGAGGGCATCGATTGGGGCTCTCCCTAGCCCTTCATTGGTCCAAATTTCACACTAAGCCCCCCTCCATTTAGTCTTATGTTACAATTTCAGCCACCAACTTCCTTTCCTTTTGTTAATATCAAAATCTAATAGAAATATTGATGAATACAATACGAACAGAATCAATCAAGCATAATCGAATGATTCAATATATTGAGCAATAAGAAGATTACATGAAAAGCGGCTGGAATATGAAATTCTCTGCCAAAACCTATTTCAAATTTTTGCACGGAAATCTATACTCTATGATTGACAGCTGCCACATTACATAACTTTTCTATTTATATCATTTACAAGAATAAGGAAATTACAACTAGCCCCCCCAACTTTACATTCATAAACAAAGTTATAAACTACCCCACACCTTTCTCATTTTAATTCTATCTATATATGTGTATGATTAAAGTACTTGTACCTTTAGCTTTATGGATTTGTACATAAATGTATAGGTTGCCAATTTACAAGGCTTAAAATGTATGGTACAAGTGGTTAAAGCTTGTGGCTAAGATTTTAATTTTAATCATGATTAAACATTTAAATACAAATCTTTTAGCAACTCACTAAGTTATAATTAGTACCTTAATCTTGAGGATACTACAACTCCTTCCCCTTGAAAAGATTGCACCCACAGAATCACGTTTGGGCAAATGAGTTGCCTGTGTTCTTATTCTTATTAATGTTCAGGTTGTTGTGCTCTGTGAATGCCGTTTTTAACAGATCCTTCACATCAGAGAACTGTTGAACTTTTAGTCTTGAATTATAGAAATGTCCAATATAGATTATAGTTTAGATTTTGAATTGCTTATTAGTCTCTGAATTGCATGTTAGTACATACCAAAAGAGTTTTGTGTGGACATTATAAGTCGACAAGGTGACTGCAGTTGAGTCTTTTCGAACTGAGGTAGATTCTAAAAGAAGTTCAGATTTCTATATAAGAAGTTCATATTTGCTATTTTCTAAGCAAGAATTTTCTATTAAGCCAAAGCTATGAGTTCAGAACTGTTTTCCTCCTCCCCGTCATCATCCAGTTTCTGCTCCTCATCTGCCTCCAAGATAGATCAGTTATATGAAATATCTTATGTTTCAGACGAATCAAAAATACCCCTAACCTAAATGCCAGACGTAGACCGTTGCCGTGTATTTTCCAGATGAACTAATTCTTTATGTAGATGAGTCAAAAAAATGGTAGGATCTTCCACCAATCAAGTCGTTAAAGAATTTGTTCAAAATTCAAAGTTTGATTCTTACCAACTCCCAGCCTCTTCAGCAGAACACTTAGTTACGTAATCTCTCCCATCAGATCTCCCGCGTACTGTAAAGCTCAAGGTTACACACATATCCACTTCGTAGCAATCCAACTTGCTCTAACATTTCATGGAAGAAAATGCCTTCCGGCTTTTTCAAGAATAGCTTTAGTGGATACAAGATTTGTAGAGTACCAACATGCTTGTATTGGTACAATTCAGACTACCTTGAACGCTGGCACAATCTTTATCACTTTCTACCCAAATTTCAATATGCCATTAAATGACACCTCACTACTCACTGCCTTAAAAACTCAGATCCAGATCGGAGGCACCCAACAAGCGAATACGTTTCAAGCAACGTTTCACTATCAAAAGGCATACAGGGTAAAGAACCACTCTCTAGACACTATGGTTCCAGGAAGAGACAACTCAGGAGATGCTTTACTCCTTGAGATAAATTGAAAAGCGACGCCAACATGTACCTATGTCCCGAGGCAGTTGTCCAGAGAAGAACAGGTAAAACTTTTACCAAAAAAATGGAAAACAAATTATGAACAGATCCATCAAGCACCGGTACAAACCACCATGGCTCCTGATTTCATCAGACATGAAAACATACAAGTGGAAGTCAAGTTTTCACCTGCACAAACAGAGCCACTATATGTCTTTCGTACTGTAAATATGGTCTCTCCAGCCTTACCTACATCAGATCAGATATGGTATGATGTATGCAACTTTAAAGATTGCTTGGAAGAACATTACAGAGTTTCCATGGATGAAAATATGCCTAAGAAAGAGAAACCATCTCAAAGGAAACTAAGTAAAAGATATGAAGAGAGAGACCCTTCTATTGGGTTACTTGGAGAACCATATGGTAAATATGACTACTAGATTCACCAACCAAACCTCCAACCACCACCAACCAAGTAAAAAACCTCCACAACCAAAGCTCCCTCCATATTACCAGAAGGCTTTGCCCATTATCCACAAAGAGAAGAAAGTTCATCCACCTCCACTGATAAATGGACGAAACATGGTTTTGCCAGATCTTTCATCTTCCAGACTACCAGAACAATACCACACTGAATTTCCTCCGTTAAGTTCTTTTGATCATCCTGAACAAAGAACAAAACATGATTGGAAGGTTAAAAACCTAACAACGATAAATTCAGCTGGTGTCACGAATGTAGTCAGCGCTGCAGAGAAGACCTTGAATTGGCAAAGTAAAAATGTTGTTGCACAAAACAAGGTTCTTATCCAGATCCTGTCTCAACAAACAAAGATGGCAAAAAACCAAAAAGTCTTGTCCTCCAGGATGAAAACTTTTGATGCCTTGATAAGTGAAGTACTAATCAAGATCCAAAACCTTCATAATGAACTTCTCCAGATTGTTCGAAGTTCATCACTAGCAACCTCTCTCTTAAAGAAAGAAGCAGAAATGAAGTCTCTCAAGATTCAGTTACTTGACCATGAGAAACAACAAAGACAAAAGAGATCCTTGGAGATTACCATCCACACCTTTTGTCAGTAAAGCGTTTGACCCACAACCAATCCCACAACTTTTATCTCAACGATCAGCATTATTGGCATTATGGGCAACAGAACAAACCAAGATTAAAAACAAGGCAAAAGGGAAAGCACAAGTTGTAGCATTGCAAGACAAGCCAAGTAGTTCTTACGAGAAGTCATTTGATGATAAAGCTACAACCTCTTCCAAAGACCCACAAGTTCTTGCAATCGGTAACCCAGTTACAACATTCCTCAAGAACCTCTGTGAGGATTCTCCACCAACACCATCCTTTGTCATGCTAGTCTCTCCCCAACCAGACGAGGATTTTTATCCATTTGAATCATTTGGAAATCTATTCATGGCAGGAAATGACGAAGATGAATCCACTGTCCAAAATGTTGTTCATGTCAGTGATTCAGGAGAATCAGAAACGCAAGAAACGCCACCCAGGAGACAGAACCCACCAAAAAAAGATACTAAACAGCAGTTCACATTTGATAATATCCCTCCATAAAAATGCAGAGAAAGAAGTGTGGAAATGCTAACGTTGATGTCTAAAGAATTAAGTTTTACACCATCGATATGGTTTTCAGACGATTTGCAACTAGACTCCAAGATAGACTCCGTGATTGGTATCTTAGTCTTTGAGAGTATCGCCAGTTACAAATGCATCAGTCTCAATCTCCTAAAGAATTCATGAGTGTCTTTTACTCAGAATTCATTTGCAATCAAGTTGAGCATAAGATACCCGCAAGAGAAGAATTCCTTAAAATGAAGTGCTGTTCTTTCCTTAAAAAGTATCTTGAAAAACACTACATTAGAATGTCTAAAAGATTCTATTTTCTTCAAGGAATCGACGATGTCAACTTGTATTCTTGAATTCATTCATTGAATCACTTGGAAATGAGGCATACAGATTTCTTGAATCAAGGAATTCCACAGTCGCACAAACCTCTCTTGGTGAGTTGTATCAATTCATTCTCAATGCTCTAGCCAAACTTTGAAACCAAAAGAAATTGTTGGTCGAGTTTGAGAAAATTGGAAGAAGACTAGGTAAAGCATGTGATGACAAACATCTACTGATTAAGTGCAAAGACAAGTCATCGTGTGATTGTTCTCACACAAAGAAGAAATCACACTCCAAAGGATTTGTCAAATCTTTTGTCAATCACAGGAAGAAAAATTACAGGCCCAAGATGAAAATGGAAGTTCCTAAGAAGGAAATTCAAGCGAGGGAGAAATTCAGATAAATGTTACGTATATAACAAGATGGGACATTTCCCCAAAACTTGTCCAGATAAAAGAAGATCAATGACATTGTTGCATACTTTCAACAAAATAGAGCCAATTAACATTTCTGATATTGAGTCAGTCTACTCTCTCGATGATGAACCAAACGATCGAATACGTTATTCCTATAGTTCATCAAACGAAGACTCAGCTACGGATTCAGAATCATCAGGTTATTCTGATGTAGAATTGTTTATGGTAAGTCATGCACCCCATGTTTTGCCATTACAACAAAGTCAACCAGTTCCCATTTCCGAAGTTCATCTTCTGACGTCAGCATACGCAAAGCCAATACCAGTTGTAGCGCTCTTTGACACTAGTTCAACAGCCTCCATACTAGATCCAAACATCTTACCTGCAAGCTTTTGAAGATCACATGAGCAAACATTCTTAGCTGCTAATGGAGAAATGTTTGTGATTGACAAGATCAGTATCACGGTATACATCCGTCTTTTCCCTAAATGTGTGATCAAACACAAGCTGCTAGGATCAAGCTCTCATGGCAAGGATATGCTTATTGGATTTGATTTGCTTTCAAAGCTACCAAATCTGAGATGGACACCTCAAAGATTAAGCTAAAAAAGTTTCATGAACCCATGGAGTACAATTCCCAAACTGCATACGATGGTTACTCCTACTCTTGAATCCTTGAAATAGCAGATTGTCCAAACCTCATGTGCTTCTACACACACAGAATTCCTAACAAAGCATTCATCATCGTTATGGCTTAACGACTCATTCTTTGTATCGTTACCGTTAAAACAGAATGAGGACGTGAACCCCACAAAGGCAAGCCACCCTGTGTAAGGTCACCTACCTACGGATCCAATCTTGACGCGACACCGTCCAACGAGTGCGGAATCCTCATTTGGGGTTTAACAGATTGATCACACACACGCAACACAGAGACCAACACAATGATAGACATAACGACGAACGTCCCGACACGTGAATCTCTCCAAAACTCTCTGCTAATCGCTCACAAGTTCGTAATCGCCTCAAACAACAATTTCTTCAAAGATTGTTAATCAAAACGGATTAACCCTTAATTATAAGCCTAAACTTCGAACTTGGCCCAGACAAGTTCGTGAAGGCCCAAGCCCACGAACTTGCCCACCGCTAAGTTCGAACCTGGCTTTGAACTTATTTTAGAACTTGTCTTTGAACTTGTTCAAGAACTTATGTTTGAACTTACCTTTGAACTTATGTTTAAACTTAACTTTGAACTTATGTTTGAACTTATCTTTGAACTTAAGTAAACATCAATCACAAACAACATCAAACATATATAACCAATATCAAACATATATCAAACATATGTATTAACGTGCAATTACCAAGACCTGAACTATTACAAAAGAACTATGTACATTTAGACTGCTATCGTCACACAGGATGTACTAATAGACTCCCCCTTGACGATAGCTTCTAACTAGATATTCAATTTGTTTAAGTACTAGGCCTATTCAAAATGCTACCAGCATAAAGTCCCTGATCAACGCAAACCTTTACCACATTCTGATATTTTTTGCCTTCAGTCTTCATTTGTTCATCATAAGAGATTTTTTGGACATGAAGCTTAAGCAGATCATCTTTGGATAAGTTGACCAGGTGCAATGGATCGTACACTCTCAGAATCACTTTTTCTTCAAGGTCTTCCATAACTACTTCGCCAGTCTCACTTTCCACATACCACCAGTTCAGATTGCCCAAAACGTCTTGAGGCATTGACATCAAAGGAACCTTCTTCAAACATCTAACTGGCTTGTAATACATCTTCATCCAGGGTCTGCCAGTAGAGGATCGATTCTCGTATGATCCATTATCCTCTTTTCTACTCGTGGATTTAGCTTTTCAAACGTTATAGACCTCCCTTCCCTTCTAATAATCTTTGCAATTACTTCAGCGTAGGGATCGTCTCCGATGTTGACGAGCTCTTTCCATGCTAAGGCCTTTATCTCAACTTTAGGAAGTGAATTGAAGTCCTTGAATCTTCTCCTCAGATATTGCAGGCCATCCTTTCTCTTAATAATAAAAAGTTGTTGTTCTCGATCAAAGAACCAGCTAAGAATGCTCCCAGACAACTTTCCAGCACTCGGCACTTTCATCTTTTCATTCACAGCTAACTCAGACCTTTTTTCTTCCTTTATGAACCAAAGTTTTATTTTCTCTTCATTTGTGAGTTCTCTATCATGCTCTTCACTTTCTGATTCAACATTTTAATCATCCTTAAATACTTCGATGTTTATCATGTTCCGCTCAGCCGTAGTGTATGTATCAGTGATAGGATGTTGTTGAATGATGATCTCATCTGCCTTATCTTCCTCATCAACCAATATTTCATCATCAGATCTCCAATCAGCAATGTCTTCTGGGACGAACTCACCTTCTTCAAGATCTTCTACTTCATCCTCAAAATCGAACATTACTTCTTCATCTTCAATATCGGCCAAGGCTCCGATTATTTCCTGATCAATTAGCTCTGTTGCCTATGGAGCCTTGCCTTTATGTTGAGCTTCACCTCCTCTTATACTCGAAGAACTAGGCTCCCCCTGAATATTTGCCTGCTGCGCAGTCTTTTGAGACAGATCTGCTAGCTCACTTTCTTTTTCCATGCCAAGATCATCGCCTTCTTCATCATATCTCCTGACTCTCCTCAATTCATCACCTTTGCAACTGCTCTCCCCCTGAGCTTGAAGATCATTCATTATTTGCTCAATTAGGGTCTGAAGAGTCAAAATTTGAGAACGCTGAGTTGTCAAATCTTCTTGTTGAGCAGCAAAAGTCATATGAAGCTTTGCATTTTCTAACTCCAGCCTTGAATTGTGTTGTTGCAATTCATTGACTGCTGTTGAAAGCTGGTATATATGGACTGTTTGGAAGTCCACTTTGCTCTTCAACTCTGTAAACCGCTGATTTTCAATGACTGGAGTTGAGGTGGATGGAATAGAGGCAGATGTAGATGGAGCGACGGTTGATGTGGATGGAGTGGCAGTTGACGCAGATGGAAAAGCAGCAGAAGTGGACGGGGCTCCCTACATGAATCGATGCCTTTTTGGCTTATGGCGAGTGGCAACCGGAGCTAATTCTTCTATTTCGAAGTCTAAATCTTCAGCTTCTTCATCACGAATTATAGGCCCGGTCATCTTCCTTCGGCTAACCAAAACTCTGGATCCATTTCTGCCAATGGTAACATATGGATCTTCAGCTTCAGTCTCCTCAGAACTTGACTCTGCTTCAGACTCAGAGGCGGTCTCAACGTGACCCTCAGCCTCAGCCTGTTCCCTAGCTTCTTCTCCTTCAGCATGACCTTCTGTGCCTACAGACTCGGCCACAGGATGTTGATATTCATCTATGTGCCTGAAAATGCCATCTACATCAGCTGGAGGCTCCAAAATATCTTGAACTAACTGTTCAGCTATATCTTCTTGAGCTGCAGCACTTTCTTCCCAGATCTCCTCCAACGTCTATTCCCGTTGGTCGAATTGTGGAGACGAAGTAGACGGCCCAGCAACTTCAGTGGCAGGTTGGGAACGGGGAATGGTTCTTGCAACCGGTGTACGTCTTGTCGGTGCTCTCTGAGGTTGCTGTTGTTGCTGTTGTTGGGGGGGTGCTTCACCAATCCAATTTTCTCCTTCTAGTGCAACAAAATCAGGATCTATCACTGCACCAAACAAAGGGGCCACCTGAGGCCTGACCTGCTCAGACCTTCGTGCATTATGGGTCTGGCAGTCAGCAAAAATACGCTTGTCAATTAAAGCAACACCACTTTGATCAAGAAGTGGTGGGAGATTCAGCAAAAAGTGTCGGATAATCATCATGATGAATCGAGGATACATCTAAAATCGTTCTCTGGCCGGAGCAGTTATCTGGTGGACAAACTCCCCGAAAAACATCTCCGAGAAGCTGAACCTTTTGTTGTAGATCAGGGCAATCAGAGCAGATTGCAGCTTTGACACCATAGTGTCGAACCCTGCCTTCTTTGGTGCAAAACACACCATAATGACATGGACCAAATACCTCCATTGGCCAATGAGGCCGCTCTCTACATATGAAGCCTTTGTAATGTCTTGAGCATACCCCATTCGCAGAAAGGCCGCATGCCTTATATCCATCGAAAAGTCTATCGGACCTGCTTCCTGATCTTCGGTGCCCAACTGCAAAATCTGCCTCAACATGTTTGCAGAAAAGACAATAGGCTGACCGCCTACTCTTGTACGTAATACAGTAGGGGTAACGGAGCAATCCACTTGAAGGTGCTCCCAGAACTACGTCACATATGTCAGAGTGATTTGCAGAATATGCGTGAGTGCATACGATACTCTGGAATGCGTCAGGAACTCTATCATTTGACGGTAGGGTTGAGCCTCCGGAAATTGAAGATCCACAGCCATGACCATATTATGCTTATTATAGAAGGCATGGTCTCCCATATCTGCACACAAAATCGCCAATCAAAAAATAGAAATTAAATTAAAATTAAATTTGTTAAATTCAAATATGCATAACTTCGAACTTGATTACGTTCGAAGTCTACCACATTTGAACATAGACAAATTCAAGACTGTTAATAACCATTCGAACTTAATTAAGTTCGAAACATCCATTCGAACATAACTGACTTCGAACTTATAGATATTTCAACAAGTTCGAACTTTCTGACAAGTTCAAACCTGAATAACAAATTCGAAGTCGGTAACTTTCTACTTAAAACCATGATTTTAACCCCATTTGACTTAATTAACCGTGTAATCTAGTCCTATTAGGTTCTAATCTAAGTTATGCATCATTTATTTTAAGTTTTAGCTTTTAAAACTTGTGATTTTAAGTCACCTAGTTTTAAATGGTATAAAACTTAAAAATCCTCGATTTAAGCACAAAAACACCCCAATCTTACACTTACTTTGATATTGTTGGTTTAATATCCCTAAGTATGTGAAAAGGTTCGAGACACAGTGGAAAACTTCGAGAAATAGTGTGAAATTCGAAATCCGAGATGTTCGAACGTTAACTTCGAGATCACCAAAGACAAGTTCGAGAAAGTAAATTCGAGAGTAGATGACATAAATGAAGTATTGTTGACCTATTTATCTCAACCACCTTCGAACTTAGCTTAAGTTCGAACTTCCAGCAACTTCGAAGGTAACTTCGAATTTGTCTGGATTTCGAACTTAAGGGAAAATTTTGAAAATTGTTGAATAAAATTCAACTTTTCCAACTTTTTCATTTAACGGAATTTTTTCAACTTTGCACAAATATTCGCACTAAGCAACAGATTTTCACGCAATATTTGTTTTTTCAACCAAAAATGCATCCTAGTAACTTTGACCTTTATCCTACTTAAAGTAAAATAAAATACAATAAAATAAAATAAAATAAAATAAAATAAAATTAAAACTACTCAAAAGTACTTTAAAAAATTACAACTTATACAAATAGAATATTTTTGCGAGAAAGTCAAAGAAGGTTCATTCAGATAGCGATGTCAAACGCACTTTCAGTATTTCACTTTCACAATTAGGAATTTTTTATTCCTTTGTTTGTTTGTCATGATATACATTCCAAGTCGATTGTCAGTATGATTTTCTCTTCAAACTTTTAAAACTTTGGAAATTCCCTTGGCCATTTTATTTATCAAGAAACTACCTTACGTATCCCATACTTAGATATACTTATATGGTCAAGGCAGACACACAATGATTACAACTTTTCGGTATTGCAAATTTTCTTTACAAGGCAAACGTCGGACACAGTTCTGTATTTACATACAACAGAGTGTCTTAGTTTGTCTTAGAGTTCCTTTTAAGTTAGCAACACAACGGTGACAGGTCTGTACTTACGTACAACAAAGTGACTTAACTTGCTAGCTTAAGTCAAAACAGAGGTGACATGTCTGTACTTATGTACAACAAAACGACTTGTTTTGACTTCCTTTTCTTTTCAAAAATTTTCTTTTCTTTGATTTAAGATGTATTTTGATGTTGCTATACATCTCCGAGATAAATTTGCATACCTCATTTACAATCATTGTCTGTATGTCTCTAGCATACAAATTTAGACCTTTTGGTCATACATCTAAGTTAGTTACACATATGACTTTTTTCTGATTATTTTATTAGCTGTTAGGATATCCTTCATGTATTATGCCTACCAACACATCAGAAAAGAAAGTGTATATTACTTAGAACTAATGGTGCATTATGTGTGAAAGCTCAACACTTAGAGTTTGTTTAGACTGTGCTAATTTTCATCACTTTGAACCTTAGACTCCTCTAAGACTTAACCCATTTTTCAATGTTCTCTTTTTTTTTGAAATTTTTTATGATTTTCTCTCTTTTTTCTTTTGTTTTTAATTTTTAAGATAAGCTAATAAACTACTCTACTAACTTACTATAAAAGGAAATAAAATCTACTAAGCTACTAACTTAAAAAAAGGACAAACTACTAAGGTCAAGTTACTCTGGATTACGCATACCATTTAGTTGAACTAACAACTCAAAGCATGACTTATCAAATGATTTAGTGAATAAGTCTGCATTATTGTCTTATGTTGCAACCTTTACCAGTTTTATCAAATTCTTTTCATCATGATCACATATGAAATGATGTCTTATGTCTATGTGCTTCGTTTTACTGTGTTTAACTGGATTATTAGTTATAGCAATTGTAGACTGATTATCTATCCAAATTGGAGTATGAGTGTAAGTCACACCGTAATCCCGCAACTGTTGTTGTATCCACAAAACCTGTGAACAGCAAATACCAGCAGCTACATATTCGGCCTCGCACGTTGATACAGCTACCGAAGTTTGTTTCTTGCATTGCAAGGACACGAGCCTCCCTCCAAGGAACTGACAACCTCCAGTTGTTGATTTCCGGTTCAAGCTACATCCACCATAACCAGAATCCATGTATGCCTCCAATTCTAGATCTCCATCAGCATGATACAAAAGTCCCAGCTTCAGTTTCGACTTCAGGTATCGTAGAATCCGCTTCACGGCTTTCATAAGAATTTCTTTCGGATTAGCTTGGAACCTAGCACAAATACACACAGCAAACATAATGTCAGGTCTAGAAGCAGTTAAATACATGTGTGACCTGATCATGGCCAGATATAGAGGCGAATCCACATCAGTATCACTTTCTGTACCCGGTCCGAGATTGTGATTCATTTGAATCGGAGTACTAAAGTGAGCGGTCAGCTTAGTTCCTTCCATCCCGAAGCGCTCCAGGATGTCGTAGACTTACTTCGTCTGATGGATAAACATGCCCTCTTTTCTTTGTTCAACTTGCAAACCCAGAAAAAAGTTCAACTCTCCCATAACACTCATCTCAAACTTTGACTTCATGACCTTTTCAAAGTCTCTGCACATCTATTCGTTTGACGACCCGAAAATGATGTCATCCACGTACACTTGTACCAAGATAAAGTCCTCTCCTTTTCTTTTCACGAACAATGTACTATCAATTCTCCCTCTTTCAAACCTGTTGTCCAAATAATGAGTTGACAGCGTCTCATACCACACCCTTAGTGCCTGATGCAATCCATACAAAGCCTTATCGAGTCGATATACTCTGTCGGGATACTCTGGATCAGTAATTCCAGGTGGCTGTTCGACGTACAACAATTCCTTCACCTTTCCGTACAGGAATGCACTCTTTATGTCAAGTTGATATACCTTAAACACTCTGAAGGACGCGAAGGCCGGAAACAGACGAATTGCCTCTAGCCTTGCCACCGGTGCAAACACTTCGTTGTAATCAATTCCCTCTTCTTGGTTGAGTCCTTTCACCACAAGTCTTGCCTTGTAACGAGTAACTATACCCCGATCATCCCTTTTTCACTTAAAGACCCATTTGGTCCCTATTGCAACTTCTCCTCGAGGTAACAACACTAACTCCCACACTTCAAATTTTCTGAACTGTGACAGTTTTTCTTGCATGACTTCAACCCAAGAGTTGTCTTTTAGTGCCATTTGGACATTCTTCGGCTCTACTTGCGAGATGAAACATGAATATAGACATGTGTGATACGCCTCGGAGTCGTTGATCATCGAATAACAGCACCATGTTATTATTCACACTACTCCTAGTTCTCACACCGGTATTCGGATTGCCTATGATACTCTCAATCGGATAATCCTGGTTTATCCTCGATGTCTCAATCTCATCAACTTGAAGATTCTCTCCTAAGTTTGATCCTATTTCACCTAATGGGGGTACGACTTTAGACTGTACATTCTCTTCCTCATGATCATTATCCTCGGAGTTAGAAGTATTTTTCTGATTCTCGTTTGTAGGTAATTCAGGTTCATTCTCTGTTGGAGACCCATCTTCTGTCGTTGTAGGCTCAGAAGTTGATGGAATGCTCAACTTTGGAAAACCTTGATAGTCGTCATTCAGGTTTAATGACGAGAAGTCATTTTCCACTGTACATGCATTTCCAGTAAAAGGTATGTTAAATGATTCAAAGAATGAGTCATAATCAAATAACCATTTCGGACCAGTTTGGGGTTCATGTGAATAACTTGTTACATCTATGTTAAACACAGTCTCTACCGTACCATTCGTTTTGTTAAAACCTGTTTGTTTGGTGAGTTAGGGACATAAGCTAGGAAGTATCCTTCGTCAGCCTTTTCCCAAACTTAGGTTGATGTTTTGTTTTCAGTAAAGTACACAGTACCCCAAATGGTGCAAAGCCAGTTAAATTAGGTGGTCTTTTGTTCAAAACTTCATAACAGGTTTTGTTCAGTGATTTGACAGTAAGGACCCGGTTTAAAACATGACACGCGGTATTCACTGCCTCCCCCCAAAACATGGTAGGAAGTTTAGAATCCGATAGCATTGTCCTTGCTGCCTCAATCAAAGTCCTGTTTTTACGTTCTGCCACCCCATTACTGTGTTTTTAAATTTGGTTCCATTATCACTCCTGATACGTTTTACCCTCGTCCCGTAGGAGTTTTCGACTCGGTCTAAGAACCCATTCAACTTTCCAGCTATTTCGTCCTTTGTACCTAAAAAGGAAACCCAAGAAAAACGTGAGTAATCATCAGTGATAATTAAACAATACCAACTACCACCTATACTCCTTTTGTTGATAGGACCGAAGAGATCCATATGCAACAAATCGAAGGTGGAGGCTATCGAGTTCTGAGTCTTTGACTTGTGTGACTTCTTATGTTGTTTGCCTTTCTTGCACGGTACACACTTGTCATCAAACTGAAAACACTTCAGTGGGACACCTTGCACCAGACCATGTTTAGTGATGTAGTTCATTTTCCTTAGGTGCAAGTGTGCGATGCGTCTGTGCCATAATATGGATTCGGACTCTGAAGCTTTGGATAGAAGACAGATTGTTCCCATTGATGAGTCTGATATGTTCATATCCATCATCTACAAATCATTCTTCCCTGGGGCTCTCATCATTATCCACTCTTCAGGTACCTTAAATCCTGGTTTCAGCACTAACGCCTCAGTTTCAGTAAAAATTATTGAATTCTTCTTATCACAGATTTGAGATACACTAATGAGATTGTGATCAAGTTTATCAACATGGTAAACTTGATCAAGTGTGATTGTCCCATTAATGACCACTCCAATTCTAGTGATATGACCTCCCTTGTTCCCAGCGAATGATACAAAACCCTTGTTCCCTCCCTTAAAGTCTGTGAGTAGACTTCTTTCCCCAGTCATGTGACGAGAGCAACCACTGTCGACGAACAATTTGTTGTTTAGACCTGTAGTTAGCTCCTGCACATGAAATAAAACAAGTTAGGTATCACGGGAAACCCAAGCCATGACTGACTAGGTAATACCATTCTCATCCACATATGTGAACTCCTTCAAATACCCATCTCTCCTTTCAGATGACTTGGGTTTTTGATTGAGGACCTGTTGTGGTGCTGAGTGATTTAAATTCACTATTCGTCTTTGGGTAGGCATTTGCTGTTGAGCCCTTGAATAGTTTCTATTATAAGGCATTTCAGATTGATATCCCTGGGCTCTACCTGGTGTTTGTTGTCTTTGAGGAGTGTGAGACCTAACTGGAGTGTAAGTCCTTCTAGGTGTTGAACTCCTATAAGCTTGTTGTGGTCCTGACCTATTCTGATTAGGAACTCTATTCGGAGAATTAGTTCTTACCACTTCATTTGGTCTAACCGACACAGGTACTTGTCTAACATTTACCCTAGGTGTTGCATTCACATTATTCTCTATATGTTGAGAGTTACTTGTGCTAGCAATACTAGATACTGGTCTTTGTTGTTCTTGCTTTCCTACAGCAGGTCTAGACTCTGGTTTAGAGGGTGTAGACTCTAGTTTCTTTTATGGACAGCTAGACGCAACATGACCCTTCTCATGACATCTAAAGCATGGCATCTTATCAATCGACTTCTTATAAGTGCCCTTTGATTTTGGTGTCTCACTAGTGTCATTTTCTTTCTTTTCAACTATCATGAGTAATTCCTCTTGCTGATTATTAATTTCAGGCTTAGCTTCTCCTAGTATTTGGTCACTAGAAGACTGCACAAAGTTGACCCTCTTAATCTTAGAGTTAGTAGTAGACACCTTAGTTGATTTGTCCTTATAATATTCAGTTTTAGTTGCTACCTCTGACTCGACTGGTTCATCAGTTTTATCCTGAGGTCGAGGCACACAATTATTGTTGAAAGGTGGAGGACTCTCTTGATAACCTAATCCTACTGGTTTTTTAGACTGCCGTTGAGCATCTAAGATTTACCCTAGGTTTAGTGAAAAGTTCCTAAACTTTTCAAGCTTACTAAGATTTTCCCTAGGTTCCTAAACTTTTGGTAAAAGCCTCAACATGCTCATACATAAGTTCTATCCTGACACATTGTTCATCTAATTTGTCTTTTAGAACTATAGCATCTTGAGCATCTGCTTTCAGCTTATTCCTTAGATCTTCTTAATATCTAATAGACTAGCATTATCTTACTTTAGTGATTGGATCTGAGCAATTAAGTTGTTATGTGTTTCTAGCACTAAGTTTAACCTATTATAAGAAGTAGCACATAAAACACATAAGTCATGAAATGTAGAAATGTTTAGAATTACCCTTTTGTGATCCGATTCCACGTTAGCCATTTTTGCAACAAACTCAAGAATGATCTGATTCTCTGATTTTTCAACCATCAAAGGACTTGTATCATTCTGCTTGGTGTCCTCTGCCACTTCTTCTGCTCTCTGATCCCCAGTCTCTGTCACTTCAGCCATGAAGGCTCTAGCATTCGACTCCGGATGAGTACTCCAATCGTAAGTTCCGTCAAGCTGTTTGTCAGATGTCACATTAGTTAACAGACCAGCGATGGCAGCTTGATTTCCAGAACCACCAGATTGATATCTCCCTTGGTTCTGATTCTGATTGTTCTCTACTTTAGGTCTTTGACACTCTCTTGCAAAGTGTCCCAATCCTTGACAATTGTAACACTTAACCTTTGATTTGTCAAATCCGACCTTGCTGTTTCCAACGTTCAGATTTCTCCCAGTCCTCTTCATGAACCGTTTGACCCTCTGAGTCACCATGGCCAATTTCCATCGCAGGTCCATTTCCTCTAAGTCATCAGGATCCACCTGATCGTAGTCTTCATCAAATAAAGCAGGATCGTTTATTTTCCCTTGAACACAATTTCCGTATGCTGCAACAAATGAAGCCAAAAGATTCAGATGATCTTCAGTCGATTGTGCACTCATAGGCATCTTTGTGTAGTGTTGAGAAGTAGATGCTGCATGAGTTGGTTTTTCTTCCAGTTTAGAATACCCTAAGAATGCCCGAATACTAGTTTCGTCTGACTCAAATGGGATAGGCTCTGCTCCCGAGTAAAATGTTGTAGCTGATTTCAGTTCACTTGCGATTGACGGTTTTATCTTTCCAAAATACAGTTCTGGATCTTGGACCTGATCATATTCCCATTCCTTCTTTTGTAACTGAAAGTTGTATGCCCTCAGCGTGCCTATAACTCCTTCTAGAGTAAGAGTCTCAAAATTTTCTTCATCATGCTTTATAAGCGCGGTGTACATTTCCCACTTCGCAAGTAAATCATCAAGAAGCTTCTCTATCTTCTCAGTCTCTCGATAATCAACATCGTGATTATCCAGCACTGTCAGCAGATGATAGAATCTTGTTATAGTCTCATCCAGCTTTTCAGTTTTCAATGTTTTGAAAATGGCGAACTGTTGTTTCGGCATATCGGTACTTCCCTAGCGAACCCTCGGATTTCCCTCACACCGCTTCTCGAAAGCATCCCATAGCTCTTTAGAAGTTCGATGATTTCTTAAGGTGTGTAGAATTTCCTGAGGTAACGCCATACAAATAATGGAGAAAGCTCAGTTCTCGGCCTCATAAAGTTTCTTATCATCATCCTATATTTTCTAATATGTTAAGACTCTTTGACGACCTTCGAACTCTTGCGTAGGTGGAATGTAACCCTCATCAATGCAAATCCACATGCGCATGTCGTTGAAACGAGCAAAATCAGCAAACCTATCTTTCCACCAATAGTAGTGTTCCAACTTCATCAATTTTGGTGGAGAATTTGCCTTGCCGACCTCGTGATCCATTTCAATGAATTTTTGCAAACTTGACATCCATCCTATCCAAACTTTTTGTTTTCGAACTTAAAATTAATTTAATATAAACTACTTCGAACATAGGTAAGTTCGAATTAATTTAATATTAAATTCGATTGAAATTAAATTCGAATTTGGATAAGTTCGAAATCAACAAGTTCGACTGACTGACAAGTTTGAAAAATGTCTGACAAGTTCGAACCACTGACAACTTCGAATAGTACTTAATTTTCTGACAAGTTCGAAATCTGACAAATTCGAAGATAGCAAGTTCGAATCTCAGCCAAATTCGAATGAAGCCCTAAATTAAGTTCGTGAGGAGCGTATTTCTGACAAGTTCGAGTGAACCCTAATACCCCCTATGTTCGAGCGCCACAAGTTCGAGAAACAGCAAAAAATTCGATTTTTTCAAGTTTTCAGATTAAACCAATGTTTTTAAGGTTAAAAACTATGATTTCGACTGAAAAAGTGAACCAATAAGAAATTTTCTCCGTTACTTTGCTTGTATAACTCGAAAAACTTATGAAAAATGTGATTTTTCCCTCACAAACGCCAAGAAACCAAGAATGTTTTTGATGAACACGAAAAACACGATGAACACTCTTATGGCTCAGATACCACTTGTAAGGTCACCTACCTATGGATCCAATTTTGACGCGACGCCGTCCAACGAGAGCGAAATCCTCATTAGCGGTTTAACGGATTGATCACACACACGAAACACAGAGACCAACACGATGATAGACGTAACTACGAACGTCCCGGCACGTGAATCTCTCCAAAACTCTCTGCTAATCGCTCACAAGTTCGTAATCGCCTCAAACACGAATTTCTGCAAAGATTGTTAATCAAAACAAATTAACCCTTAATTAAAAGCCTCAATTTCAAACTTGGCCCAGACAAGTTCGTGAAGGCCCAAGCCCACGAACTTGTCCACCAATTAGTTTGAACCTGGCTTTGAACTTATTCTAGAACTTGTCTTTGAACTTGGTCTAGAACTTATGTTTGAACTTACCTTTGAACTTATCTTTGAACTTATCTTTGAACTTATGATTGAACTTATCTTTAAACTTAAGTAAACATCAATCACAAACAAGATCAAACATATATAACCAATATCAAACGTATATCAAATATATGTATTAACGTGCAATTACCAAGACCTGAACTATTACAAAAGAACTATCTGCATTTAGACTGCTATCGTCACACAGGATGTACTAACAGTGGTATGAATCCAGACGATTATCAGCTTGCAATTGAAGAATGCAATCAACTTGTTAACCAAGGAATTATTGAGCCTACAAACTCCCCGTGGGCGTGTGAAGCATTCTACATAAACAAGCGTAGTGAACAAGTCAGAGGAAAGTTAAGACTAGTCATCAACTATCAACCTCTCAATCATTTTTTGGCAGATGACATGTTTCTTCTCCCGCAAAAGAAGGCGTTGTTTCAGTCATTCACAAATGCTAAAGTCCTGTCTAAGTTTGATCTTAAATGTGGATTTTGGTAGTTAGGTATCCGTACTGAAGATAGGCCAAAGACAGCCTTTTGTATCCTTGATCATCATTACCAATGGAAATTAATGCCATTTGGTTTAAAGAACGCACCGTCTGCTTTTCAAAAGGCTATGGTAAAGATTTTTGAGCCAATTCTATTAAACATTATGGTTTATATTGATGATATGTTGTTGTTTTCCAAAGACAACGACTCGCATGTGGAGCTCCTATGAAAATTTTATGCTTTGGTAATTAAGTATGGTATAATGCTATCAAAAAATAAAATGGAAATTGGTGTCACCACCATTAATTTCCTTGGGATGAAAATATCAGATGGCAAATATCAACCTCGGCCACATGTTTTGCAAGAGCTTCATAAGTTCCCACACACACTAACGACCCAAAAACAAATTCAACAGTTTCTTGGATTAGCGAATTACATTGCAGAATTTTTCCAAAATTATCTGATCATATAAAACACTTAATCCCTATGTTGAAAAAGAATCCCTAACAATGGTCCTCGAAACAGACCCTAGCTGTCAAGGCTATAAAGCAGCTAGATGAAAAGATGCCCCCTCTGAAGATTCCCACTTGGTCAGAAAAGAGAATCCTTCAGACAGACGCAAGCGACGAACATTAGGCAACTGTCTTATCGTCCTCAATGAGGATAATGTCAGAGAAGTGTGTGGTTATAAAATTGGCACGTTCAAGGAATCTGAAAAGCATTACCACTCTACGTTCAAAGAGATTCTTGCTGTCAAGAGAGGAATAGAAAAGTTCCAGTTCCACTTGATTGGGGACAAGTTCCAAGTAGTGATGGATATGTCATCATTTCCATGGATGCTCCAGTACAAAAGAAAGATGCTTCCTCAGACACAACTTTTGAGGTGGTCTAACTAGTTTTCACAGTGGATGTTTACTGCTAAGCACATCAAAGGAAAAGAACAACGTCCTCGCAGACTTCCTATCCAGACCCCCGAAGGAGTATAAATACAGCACTGGACTTAACGAAATTAGCAAGATATCCCAAAGTATCATACCAGTAATCAGTATCCATCCAATGGCAGAACTAAAAGAACAACCCCGTGATATTCCACAAGAAAAAGCTTCATTGTCCATCATCGCACAACTAAATCATCTTCAAATATTAGATCTCCCAGAGCAGATTGCCGAAATCATTGTTGAGCTCACACTCAAAGAAAGGGCTACTCTGAATTACTAAACGTTTCTAACTGTTTTACTAAGAAACCATGGAACAGTTATCAAAGGACTGATGTTCCATCCAGACTACCCATTCCTCAATATTTACTACATCCATGATCTATACAGCCTACCCTAAGAAGCCCTCTTTTTCTTTTGGTACCTTTTTGAAACATATGCCATAGGAATATCCTTTCACATGCTCAAACTAATGGCCTAAATCTTTCACTGCCAGAAAGGACAGGTTCCTGATAGTGCCAAGCATCTATTCTCTATGTTGCTATGGTTTCAAACACCAGAAGAGTGGGTGGAATTACTATCTGAATGCTCGAGAACGTATGCTACCATTTTCTTCAAAAGACCTGCTAAATTTTCATCACCAACAGTAGCACAGCAGGATCAAGCGATGGTTTCCCATTCACCAATGCTAAATATTAAAAAAAAAAGTTTATGGATATTATTATGAACAAGAATAATAAACACAAGAAAACAGTTTATCGACTAGACGTCACATAAGATCTTTCTATGAAACATTGACATGAATAATCACATTACTGTAAATGTACCTAGTCAATGATCAGTAATGGATGACTAGGATGCCTTTTAGGTCAATCGGTGATGACGCCGATTGAACTTTGATGTTAGTTTTCGACTTCTTGAACTTCCGTTTCATGAGCCAAATATCAAAACAAGTACTTTGTGTGTATTGTGGTCACATTCGATACCAGCCATTGGGAGGAGGGGGTTTGGTCGAAGCTTATATGGAGGGGAAGGTTGGATTAGGGTTAGCTTGGTCCTTTCTCTTAACTCCTTTTGATCTTAACCCTAAGGTAGCGTTTGGATTACAGGATTTTTGATATACCAGGATTTAAATATCACAGAGTTTGAAAATGATAGGATTCAAATGTGCCAAGATTTGAATCATGTCATGTAATTGGTTTGCAGGATTTCAAATTCAATTATTTGTAAAATCTTTATTTATTTGCAAATGTGTCAAATGATAATGGTAAAGTTGGTAGGTGTGTAAAAAGTAAGGTAAGATATGTTAAAAGGTGGGCAAGGTGTAGATAAGTAGGGGTAGGGTAGCCATCGTAGGTGGGGGTGGGTATGGTGTGCTGGGATGGGATGGGATGGGATGTGAAAGGGTAGTGTGGGATTGGTGTGTATAGGTAGATGTGGGTAAGGTATTACGGATGAGGGTAGGATACGATGTGTATTTACGGTCTGATGGGTGGGGATAAGGTAGGTGGGTAGCTATGGTAGGTAAGGGTGGGGTGGGTAGGGTTGGCTGAGAAGGGGTAGTGTGAGGTGGGTATCTATATGTAGATATAGGTGAGGTAGGATAGGTAAAAGTAAGAAACGATGTCTAGTTAGGTTGGGTGGGGATGGGTAGAGTGGGTAGGCATGGTAGGTAAGGGTGGGGTGGGTAGGTACGGTAGAGTATATTACAATGGAGTAGTGTAGGTAGGTAGTGTTTGATAGTTATCATTGTTTGTTTATGTAGTTAGGATAGGGTGGGATGTGATGGGGTGGGGTGTGTGAGGTGGGTGGGCATGGGTGGGTGGGTGGGGGTGGGATGGGGTTGGTGTTGGTAAGGTAGGTTAATGTAGAGTTAATAGGTATAGGTAGGTGGTGGTTAGGTTAAGGATAAGGTTAATTTTGTCATGTAGTTAAAAATTTGAAATATAAAGATATGAGATTAAGAAATAAGATGGAGTAGGAAAGAATTTTAAAACGTTAAAAAAGAGGATTGTGAAATGCTAATGGAAAATGAAATCCCTCTTTTTTTTGCCAAACATGATAAGAGAAGGATTTTCAAATGAAAATCCCCAAGGTAGCGTTTGGATTACAAGATTTTGATATACCGGGATTTCAATATGACTGACAGGATTTGAATCATGTCATGTGTTTGGTTTGCAGGATTTCAAATTCAATTATTTGTTAGGTATGTTAAAAGGTGGGTAATGTGTAGATAGGTAGGGGTAGGGTGGTACGTAGGTAAGGGAGGTAGCGGTGGGTGGGTGGGAAAGGTGTGCTGGGATGTGTAGAAGTAACGTGGGATGGGTGTGTATAGGTAGATGTGGGTAAGGTAGGATGAGTCAGGATAGGATATGATGTATATTTGGTGTGAGATTAGTGGGGGTAAGGTAACTGGGTAGGTAGGTAAGGGTGGGGTGGGTGCGGTTGGGTGAGAAGGGGTAGTATGGAGTGGGTATGTATATGTAGATATAGGTTTGGTAGGATGAGTGAGAGTAAGATGTGATGTCTTGTCAGGTTGGGGTGTGGATGGGCAAGGTGGCCGGGTAGGTACGACAGAGTATGGTACAATGAATTAGTGTAGGTACGTAGTGTTAGATAGTTATCAGTGTTTGGTATATGTAGTTAAGGTAGAGTAGGGTAGGGTAGGATGGGGTAGGGGGGATGGGGTAGGTGTTGGTAGGTAGGATAGGGTAAGGTAGGGGTGGGGTGGGGTGGGGTGAGGTGGTAGGTACGACAGAGTATGATACGATGGATTGGTGTAGGTAGGTAGTATTAGATAGTTATCATCGGTTGGTATATGCAGTTAGGGTAAGGTAAGGTAGGTTAGGATGGGGTGGGGTGGGGTGGTATGGGATGAGGTAGGTGTTGGTAGGGTAGGGTAGGGTAGGATCGATAGGTATAGGTAGGTGGTGTTTAGGTTGAGGATAAGAGTAATATTGTTATTTGGTTAGGAATTCGAAATGTAAATATATGAGATTATGAAATAATAGGGGGCATTAAAGAATTCTAAAATCTTAAAATGGAGGATTGTGAAATGCTAAATGAAAATGAAATCTCTCTCTCTCTTTTTTTTTTTTTTTTTTTGCCAAACATGATAAGTGATGGATTTTCAAATGAAAACCCCACCAGTTTCTCTGAAATCCCGTAAATCAAACGCCACCCAAGTTTCTCTGAAATACCGGAAACCAAACGCCACCTAAGTGTCATGCATTGGCGACAATTATTCCCAATAATTAAATGTATGCATCTTTTGACTAGTATTTCCAATAATAATAATAAAGGAATAATCAAAAATTAATTATTATCTACTAATAATTAATAAGGCACCTCTATTTATCACTACATGACATTTTAGCTCCTTGCAATATCAGATTTTCGCACTTAAGTCCCTATGAACTTTGATTTGTTTAATTCATCATCTAATGACAAATTGAAACATCTAAAATAATAACTTATATGTTGGGAAATATTCTAAGTATGTCAAGCTGTTAGTTAGATTTCTCAGATTGTTAGTAGTTTTTCTGTGTAATTACAAAGTTCAAGTTGTTAGTTGAATAAGTTCGAGCTGCTAGTTGAAAAGTTCAAGCTGCCAGAGTTAAAAGTTCAAGCTGCTCAACAGATTAACAACGAAAAGTGCTGAAATTCAGGAAGTGATTTATATTTCAGATTTGAATATTTTCCAAGCATATCTACTACCAGAGAAATCAGAGTTCCTCAAGAAAACAAATCAGAAGGCTATATATATATAGATAGACTAGGTCTTTCTATTGTAAGTCTGTACGTGCAAGTTCTGTAATTTTGTGCTTCAATTGTAATTGCTTTCTGATTAAGTTTCTCAAGCCTCTAAGGTTGTAAAACCCTAAGAACAGTCTGTGTTCTTTGGCAATATAAAAGATTTGTTTTTTTATTATATTTATTTGTTATTTATTCTGAAAGTTTTCTTAAAACAATTAAGTGTTATTTCGCAAACTTCTTAATTGGACTTTGATTCAATACAATGTTATTGGTTTACAATCTGATTTATTCAAACCAGTTAATCTTAGGTGGTGATTTTGATCTTCACCAGTGGTATCAGAGCCATAGGTTTTTGTTTATTATTCTTTGTTTTCAAAGTCAGAAACTTTCTTTTAAACATTTTATTTTTCTGCAATGGAGTTTGAAAATAGCGGTAGCGGATCTGGGCAAGGACCTAATGTGCCTATGCTCAAACCCACTGAGTTCGAGATGTGGAAACTCAGGATTCAACAACACATTCAACTTATTGATTATGCCATATGTGAAGCTGTTAAAAATCCTCGTGTAGTTGATCTTGAACTAGATGCTAAGGGCAAACCTATAACAATACCTCCAAAGATTGAACTTGAAAGAAAGGATAGAATGAATGAAGTAAAAGCTCTTACTCTTTTACAAATAGCCATTCCTAATGATTATCAACATCAGTTTAAAAAGTTCTACACTGCTCATTCCCTTTGGATTGCTTTAGAGAAAAGATTTGTTGGCAATGCTAGCACCAAAAGGAATCAAAAGGATCTTTTAAAATAGCAGTATGAAAACTTTTCAGGTGGAAAGAATGAAAACCTTACTCAGATTTTTGACAGGTTTAATAAGCTAATAGGGGAATTGGAGAGTGCCAAAGTCAGCCTGGATCAAGATGAAGTAAACAGAAAATTCCTCAGATCTCTTGGTGATGAATGGACAGTCTATGCTGCCCAATGGAGAACCAAAGACACTCATGATGAAATAGAGTTGGATGACCTTTACAACAGCCTGAGAGTGTTTGAATCTGAAATTGAAAATAAAAAGAAATCCTTTTCTTACAATCACAACACTGCTCTGCTGTCATCAGCATTATCTGATAAATCTGTCAGGATCTAAAATCACTACCTAAGATTATCTGGTTTTAATAAATCAGAGTATAAACCAATAACCTTGTATTGAATAAAAGTCCAATTAAGAAGTTTGTGGAATAACACTTCATTGTTTTAAGAAAAGCTTTCAGAACAAATAACACATAAATATAACCAAAAGTCAAATCTTTTGTATTGCCAAACTCAGTGATTACAATCACCTCTAATCTGTTTGATTACACGAAGAACACAGACTGTTCTTAGGGTTTAACAACCTTACAGGCTTAAGAAAACTCAATCAAAAGGCAATTACAACTAAATCAAAACTTGTACGCGCAGAGATACAATAGAAAAACCTATTCTATCTATATATAAAGCCTTCTGATTTGTTTCCTTGAGGGACTCTGATTTCTCAGGTAGTAGATATGCTTGAATCTTCAAATATAAATCTTTTCCTGATTTTCAGCACTTTCTGTTTGTTAAACTGCTGAGCATCTTGAAGTCTATCTGTTGAGCAGCTTGAACATTTAACTCTAACAGCTTGAACTTTTGTACTAGCAGCTTGAACTTTCTCAACTAGCAGCTTGAACTTTGTCATTACACAGAAAGTCTACTAACAGTATGAGAAATCTAACTAACAGCTTGACATACTTAGAATATTTCCCAACAGTCTCCCCCTAACTTAAATTCTTTATACAAGACTGTAAGTAGCTATATAAAATAAGGAAATAAAACAAAGTAAAACTGTTATCTACAAACTAAGGCATCCAAAAACTTACAGTTGTGAAAGTTTCTGATTTATTGCCTTTAGGAACTCTCTCCTCAACTCTTCTTTATCACAGTAAATCTTCACTGAGCTTATTTGGAGTAACCATGCCTTTGGTAGATCGAAGAACTCAAAATTGAATAACATGTTGGATCCGTTTGCATACTTGAGTCTATATGTCTTTGATTTCACATATAAATCAACTTGTACAATCTTCATATCCTTGATAGCTTCTATATCTCTTCTGATAGATTCTGGATCAAAAATACTTTTCAGATCCTTTACACTCTGCTTGACCCAAAGTAGTGAAGACCTAGACTGACTAACAGTTCCAATACGGTGTATTTGAGTCAGTTCATCTCTGGTCATCCCTTGTATTCTTCCTCAGGACCAGCTTCTCTTCTGACTACAAAATGATATATTAAGTCAATGTTATCCATTGACTTAGCATACCAGTATGTAATACGAGGTTTGGAGAAGTCATGCTGATCGAGGGTCTTTTCAATATCCATCACCTTTTGAAGCTGATGCTCAAACAACAACCTTTTCACCTGATCAAGTTTTGCTTGTTGAATAGCTTCTGATTGAGGATCATTAGCAACAGCTTGAACAGGAGGAGAAGGATCACTGACACCAGCTTAAACTGTTTCTTGTTGATTTTGGACTTGTTGGGAGACTTTGGCTGCTTTCTGTTTTTCCATCTCTTTGTCATGTATGTCTTGAAGCTTTTCTGTTGCCCATGACTGAGCCATTATTCTTGGAATTCCAACAGATGTAGAGAAGTTGATCAAAAATTTTCTATGTTCTGCCTTTGAATGCCCTGTTGGCATTTTCCCTTTCTTCTGATTCTGCTTGACCACAAGCCCTCTTAGGTAATCACTTAAGGATTCATCATCTTCCATTGAAGCATGGGTTTGCTGGTCTAAGAGATCATCATGTTCCTCTGCTAATTTCTTGCAAGTTCAGCATCATGAGCAACCTGGGCTTCTCTAGAAGAAAATTTAATCTTTGGAGATTCAATGAGTATGCCCTTGCCCTTATCTCTCGAAGCAGATGCTGTGGATTGGACTGCACTGACAGGAGCCTGAATTCCTTCTCTGATAACAACTCCAGTTGTTCTGATTGGAGCAGCTTGAGTTTCTAGGCTAACAGCTTGCGTAGCTATTGGGACTGTTAGCCTAGAATCTGGGACTGTTGGAGCAGGAGTTGAAGCTGTTTGGACTGAAATAGGGATCTCCTGATTCTCCCCCTTTTTGGATGCATTGATTTGGCCAGGAGGACCTACAACCTTTTCTATGTATGAAGAAAATTCTGACCAACCAGTTCTTTTAGGGCTTATGAACTGTTGTATAACATGCACAAGGTATTTCCACTTAGGGGCAAAATTTGTTTTAAAGAAAGTGAAAGAATCAGTAAGGCCCCTATACCCTATTGCAAAAAGGCTTTCATGTAAGGCAGTAAGTGATAGATCAGAAATACCTGCGGCATCTTGAAGATGCAAGTGTTGGCGGATGGTTTCCTCAGTAACAGAAATAGGGTTGCCATCGATTTTGTATGTCAAAGAGGTGACTCCATTAATGGTTTTGAAAGAGGCATATTTCCAAAACTGTTCTATATGAGATATAGAGATGGTCGGATTTATAGTGAGGGCATGATGGATATGGGAACTTCGAAGAAAGTCCATCATGTCGTGGAATGGTTGAAGGTCAGTGTGTTTGAGTGACTAGGGAAGACAGTTGTGTTCTTTGACAAACTCCATTGACGATCAAATGGTGATTTAGGGTTTGAGAGATTTGTGGGTGAATCGCTCAGAGAGAAAAGAAAGATCGTGGAAGATATTTTTGCAACTGGTAGTTACAATTGAACGAAACTGGGACCTTTAAAGGTTTGGAGGTTTCCAAAATATCTTATCCCGCGCACACACTTATAAGAAATTACAGAATTACCCTGTACACTTTGACAGATCAAGTGAAAACAACTAACAGTCCGAGTGTAATGAACTAGCAGCCTGAGAAAAGACTCAAGCTGTTGGTTGAAAAATTAAGCATATTCTAATGAATCAGTGTCTCCCCCTTAATCAAGCATATGAAATTACTATCTTCTTCATAAAATAAGAGAGAATGATGAAAAACAAATTAATTCATATTAACCATGCGAATATTTGATACTAGGAAGGTGAATCTTCCAACATCAAATGATTTTGTAAATAGATCAGCTAACTGATCATTTGTATGAATTTTGGTAGCTTGGATTAATTTCTTTTCATTACAATCTCTTATAAAATGAAATCTAATGTCTATAAGCTTGGTTTTGGGAAATTTCACTGGATTTTGTACAATGCTTATGGCACTCGAGTTCTCAATGTAAATAGGAGTAGATAGAAAGTTCATACCATAGTCTCTTAGTTGATTCTAAATCCACATTACTTGGTAACAGCAGCTGGCAGCTGCTACATATTCTGCTTCAGTAGATGAGGTGGAGACAGTTGTTTGCTTATGCCAAGAGACCAGTCTTGCTCCTAGATATTAACATCCACCAGTTATGGATTTTCTGTCAATGTTGCATCCTCCATAGTCACTGTCAGAGTAGGCTGTTAGTTCAAGAGGAGAGTCTTTAGGATACCATATGCCCAAATGTCGTTGGCCTTTGAGATATCTAAAAATTCTCTTAACAGCAAACAGATGTGAGTCCTTTGGAGCACATTGAAACCTGGCACAAACAAAAACAACAAACATCATATCAGGTCTAGAAGATGTGAGGTATATTAGTGAACCTATCAAGTATCTGTATAGGTGAATGTCCACATCTATTCCATCTTTGTCTGCATCAAGCTTCTTGTGAGTGTCCATTGGAGTACTAGCAACTTTGGTATCTCTGTAACCAGACTTTTCCAGAATGTCATTAACATACTTTGATTGACGTATAAAAAGTCCTGTGAAGGTGAGTTCTCCCTTGCACAAACTGTCATTTGTGGACCCAAATATGATATCATCAACATAGATCTGAACAAGGAAAATCTCAGATTTGATGGACTTTATGAACAATGTTTTGTCCAGAGTACCTCTCTTGAATCCATTTTGTAGAAGGTATGATGACAACGTGGCATACCATGCTCTTGGGGCTTGGTGGAGTCCATAGAGGGCTTTGCCTAATTTGTAGAATCTGTCTGGATACTTATATTCCTCAAATCCAGGGGGTTGACACACATAGACCTCTTCTTCGATTGTACCATACAGGAATGCAGATTTCACATCCATTTGGTACACTTTAAATCCTTTGAAGCTGGCATAGGCTAGGAACAGTTTGATGGCTTCTATCCTTGCTACTGGGGCAAAGACATTATCATAATCTATTCCTTCTTCTTGAGTGTATCCTTGTGCTACCAGTCATGCTTTGTTCTTGATTACTATCCCTCTCTCATCCTTCTTGTTTCTGAACACCCATCTTGTACCAATTGCTCTCTTTCCTCTAGGAAGATCAACTAGAGTCCACACATTCTGAATCTTGAATTGCAGTAGTTCTTCCTGCATTGCCTCGATCCAAGATGGATCTTTCAAAGCCTCAGATGCCTTCTTAGGTTCTAATTGCAACATGAAACATGCATGCTCAAAGGCAGCTAGACTGAATTCAGGAACTGCTGATTCAGCATCAGTGGACTCCTTGTGAACCATTGTCCTTGTCTGCACAGGTGTGCATGGGTCTCCCATTATTTGGTTGAGAGGATGATACTTGTGAACCCTGAGTGTGGGTTCCCTTTCAGTCTGAAATGATGTTCCTAGATTTGTATCATCTCCTTCAGGACTACTTGATGGTTCTGCTTCAGGAACAGCTTGACCAGAAGATGGGACTGTTTCCCTATTCGATGGATCTGTTACCTCAGGACTTGGGATTGGCACTTCATAATCTAGATTTGAATCATGTTGAGCATCCAGTATCCCTGGTGGGTCACAAGATAGAAGTGGTAGAACAGTGTATTAATCCCATTTATCAGAATCTTTAACAGTATAAAACTTTGTGTTAACAGCTTGAATATTTGTGTGACCAGCATGAGAATTTGTGTTGGCAGCTTCAACCCTGTTTTCATCAGTTTCTGCAATATACTCAACAAAGCTCAGAGAATTTGTTAGTGAATCTAAATCAAACAACCAATCAGGACCAGTGCCTTTAACATTTGCAGTGTTTTCATTAAACTCAACATTGGCACTTTCTTCAATGGTTTTAGACACATTGTTATAGACCTTATAGGCTCTGCTTTAAATAGAGTACCCTACAAAGAAACCTTCTTCAGCCTTACTTTCAAACTTACCTAAGTGAGATTTAGTGTGAAGAATAATGCATGAACAGCCAAAAGACTTTAGAAAGGCTACTAAGGGAACTCTATGATGGAATAACTCATATTGAGTTTTCCCTTGTGATTGAACAATTTGTACCCTATTTAGCACATAACAAGCTGTATTGACGGCCTCTGCCCAAAAGGTCATTAGCAGTTTGGAATCAGCTTGCATGGTTCTAGCAGCCTCTATTAAGGTGCTATTCTTTCTTTCAGCTACACCATTTTGTTGTGGTGTTCTTGGTGCATTATATTGCCTTGCAATACCTTTAGACTCAAAGAAACTGTTTAGGATATGATTTTTAAACTCAGTTCCATTGTCTGACCTGATCACTTTAACTTTTAAGTTGGATTGGTTTTCTATCTTAAAGATAAATGATTTAACTAGCTCAGCAGTTTCATCTTTAGTCCTAAGAAAGTAGACCCATGTAAATATGGTGAAATCATCAACAATGACTAAACAGTAAGCTCTTTTATTCAAACTCAAAACAGATGTTGGACCAAAGGGGTCCATATGAATAAGATGAAGAGCAGATGAGATTAAATTTACTTCTTTGGCCTTATGAGAAGTTTTGTGTTGCTTGCCTTTAAGGCATGCTACACAATGATCATCACAGATGAACTCCTTTTGCGGTAAACCTCTTACCAAATTCTTTTTGACTAAAACATTCATAGATTTGAAGTTCATGAGACACATCCTTCTGTGCCAAAGAGCAGACTCATTAGATGATGCTTTGGATATCAAACAGCTTAAAGTATTTGATTTTGATAAAAGATCTGTGTCCAAACAGTATACATTGTCCTTTCTTGGTGTATTAAGTAAAACAAGATTTTCAGGTATTTTAAAATCTTTTAAAAGAAGAATGCACTCAGAATCTGTGAATAGAACAATATTTTGTTTATCACAGATTTAAGACACACTTAGTAAATTGTACTTCAGCTGTTCAACATACAAAACATCATTGAAGATCATATTGCCTGCTTTGACAGTACCTTTACATGTTACCTTACCTCCCTTGGAATTTCCACCAAATGCAACAAAACCTCCTTCAAAGCCTTTGAAATTTAACAAGCATTCAGAATTTCCTGTCATGTGCCTAGATCATCCACTATCCAAATGCCATCTTGTTTTATGATGTGACCTGTGGGAGCCTTGCACAAATAAAAGCTTAGTTAGTAGTGGAGTAAACCCAAACCAAGTTGGTTTTGGGTTGTCCTTGTGCATTGACATAACTAAACACTGTCTGTGACTTTTTATACTTAGTGAGGTCCACTGGTGGATTCTGTGAAGAATATTTAGTTATGACATGAGGTATCCAGGTGTTCTTTCCAATCTTTTCATTAACAGTCTTAGAAGATCCACTACCAGTTCCAGTTTTGTACTTAGCAGTTTGAACTGGGTTTTTAGTGCTAACAGCTTCAGAATTTGCACTACCACTTCCAACTTTATGCCTAGCAGTTTCAACATTTGTATTAACAGTTTGATCTGAGTTTTTGCCTTTAACACACCATATCTGTTTAATATTTGATTTGGATTTTGCCAAAACTTGTTTTTGGTGTGTAGACTGGCGTTTGTTGACTTTTAAGAGCCTGAGATCAACTATCTTCTTTGGAACTGGTGCAACAGGTGGTTTGGCCTTTGAATTTTTTGTGTTTTTAACAAATGCCTGTTTCTGAACCACAGTCTGTTTTGCAACAGATGGTTTATGCAAGCAATGCCTGGCCAAATGGTTTTTCCTGCCACAATGGAAACATCTTTTGACTGTTTTGATTGGAGAACCAGTTTTGTTGGACCATCACTGGTTCTTGTTCCTTTGATTTCCCCTAACCTGCTGTCGTTTGGGAAATTTTTGAACACCATGGTTTTGGCATGTGCAGATTGGAGCAGTCTTACCCCTTTTATTACCTTTTGAGGAAGATGCAATGTTACAGTTAGAAAGTACAGAACATATGGAGCAACATTGCATACACTCGTCTTCTCTTTTCCTTTCTTACTGGGGGTAGGGGTTTCTATAGGTGCACTCATTGTTTTGGATTCTCTCTCAAATTCTTTGCACTCACAGCCTTCATTTGGAATCAGTTCTTCTTTAGATTCAGGACTGTTTTCAAGGATAGGATCTACAGTGGTCATTGACTCATCTAATGGTTCATTAACAAGCCTATCAGCAACTTCACTCATGGGATGAATGTATTTGTTGTTGTATGGGGGTGGAGTGGCCCTGTATCTTATACCTTCTTTGGAATTGAGCGAAGATTTTACCCTATCTTTAAATTGAACTTCCATTAGGTGTTCCAGCTTTTGATTTGCCAATTTGAAGTTTCCAAAATCTATATTGACAGATTCTATTTTCTTGTTAGCTTCTAACACCTTCTGTTCAGCTTCATCTAGTTTCTTATTTAGGGACTCTATTTTCTTATTTAGTTCCTTTTTCTCCCACTCATGATATGTTCTATCATGTCCCATTTGAATCTCATTATCTTTATAGTCATTAACCTATTTTTCAAGATCTTCTATGGCCTTTATGTACTCATATCTCCTTTCTTCCATCTTAGCTAGAGTTTTGCACATGCTCTCATTATGATCTCTATACTTTTTAACAATATTTTTACATGTTTGAGAGCAAAGTTTAGCATTTACCTCAGATGGTAGTTTAGTGGAAGTGACATTAGTTGTTTCTGCCATAAGAGCTTGATTTTGAAACTCTTCTTCTGTCTGATCACTCCAGTCAAACACATTGTCTTCTTGAGAAACAAGTGCTTGAGATGATGAAACTTGAGTAATATGCTGGGGTCTTGGTGGCTGCTGACTTTGGGATGTGCATTCTCTGGCAAAATGTCCAAACTTGTGGCATTTGAAGCATTCAACTTTTGATTTATCAAATGCTGATTTGCCTTCTGGTTTGGCTTGAAAGTTTGGTCTGCCAGTTCTTTTCGGAAACCTTTTAGCCCTCATGTTCAACATAGCATGCTGCCATTTCAAGTCCATCTCTTCTAGATCATCTAGATGGATTTGTTCTAAATCTTCAGCATTTAGAGCAAAGATTCCATCATTGGCAACAAAAGCTTGATAATGACCTTCAGTAGGGTTACCATCAACACCTGAAAAGGAATCACAACAGTTAGATTTATCAGTTAATGTTGATGATAGCAGAGCAGTGTTATGATTATATGAAAAGGATTTCTTTTTGTTTTCAATCTCAGTTTCAAACACTCTCAGGCTGTTGTAAAGGTCATCCAACTCTATTTCATATTGAGTTTCTTTTGTTCTCTATTGGGCAGCATAGACTGTCCACTCATCACCAAGTGATCTAAGGAATTTTCTGTTTACTTCATCTTGATCCAAGCTGACTTTGGCACTCTCCAATTCACCTTTCAGTTTATTAAACCTGTCAAAGATTTTAGTAAGGTTTTTATTGTTGCCACCAGAAAAGTTTTCATACTGCTGTTTCAGAAGATCTTTCTGATTCCTTTTGGTGCTAGCATTGCCAGCAAATCTTTTCTCTAAAGCAATCCAAAGGGAATAAGTAGTATAAGTTTTTTAAACTGATGTTGATAAGCATTAGGAATGGCTATCTGTAAAAGTGTAAGAGCTTTCACTTAATTCATTCTAGTCTTTCTTTCAAGTTCAGTCTTTGGTGGTGTTTTTATGGGCTTGCCCTCAGCATCAAGTTCAGGATCAACTACGGGAGGAAATTGAATGTGCTGTTGAATCCTGAGTTTCCACATCTCGAACTCAGTGGGTTTGAGCATAGGAACTTTGAGTCCTTGCCCAGATCCACTACTGCTATTATCAAATTCCATTGCCGAAAAATAATAATTTTAAAAGAAAGCTTCTGACTTTGAAAATAAAGAAAAACTTGTGGCTTTGATACCACTTGTCAGGATCTAAAATCACGACCTAAGATTAACTGGTTTTAATAAATCAGAGTATAAACCAATAACCTTGTATTGAATCAAAGTCCAATTAAGAAGTTTGCGGAATAACACTTATTGTTTTAAGAAAAGCTTTCAGAACAAATAACACATAAATATAACCAAAAGTCAAATCTTCAAATATAAATCTTTTCCTGATTTTCAATACTTTCTGTTTGTTAAACTGTTGAGTAGCTTGAAGTCCATATGTTGAGAAGCTTGAACTTGAGCAACTTGAATATTTAACTCTAACAGCTTGAACTTTTGTACTAGCAGCTTGAACTTTGTCATTACACAGAAAGTCTACTAACAGTATGAGAAATTTAACTAACAGCTTGACATACTTAGAATATTTCCCAACAAAATCAAACTGTTGTGATTCTTTTTCAGAACAAATCCATCCAGATGATTAAGAAGATGGACTGTTTGCTCTTAATGCTGAAGATTTAGAACAAATCCATCCAGATGATTTAGAAGTGATGGACTTGAAATGGCAGCATCCTATGTTGACAATGAGGGCCAAAAGAATTCTGAAAAGAACTGGCAGACCAAACTTTCAAGCCAGATCAGAAGGCAACCCAGCATTTGATAAATCAAAGGTTGAATGCTTTAAATGCCACAAGCTTGGCCACTTTGCTGGAGAATGCAGATCCCAAGGTCAGTAGCCACCAAGACCCCAGAAAACTAATCAAACTTCATCATCACAAGCTCTTGTCTCTCAAGAAGACAATGTGTTTGACTGGAGTGATCAGACAGAAGAGGAGTTTCAAAATCAAGTTCTTATGGCAGAAACATCTAATGTCACTTCCACTGAACTACCATCTGAGGTAAATGCTAAACTCTGTTCTCAAACATGCAAAAATATGGTTAAAAAGTACATAGATCATAATGAGAGCATGTGCAAAACTCTAGCTAAGATGGAAGAAAGGAGATATGAGTATATGCAGGCTATAGAAGATCTTGAAATACAGATCAATGACTGTAAGCATAATGAGATTCAGATGGGACATGATAGAACACATCATGAGTGGGAGAAAAAGGAACTGAATAAGAAAATAGAGACCCTAAATAAGAAACTAGATGAGGCTGAACAGAAGGTATTAGAAGCTAACAAGAAAATAGAATCTATTAGTATAGATTTCGGTAGCTTCAAACTGGCCAATCAAAGGCTAGAACACCTAATGGAGGTCCAATTTAAAGATAGGGTAAAATCTCAACTTAATCCCAAAGAAGGTATAGGATACAAAGCCACTCCACCCCCATACAACAACAAATACATTCATCCCATGAGTGAAGTTGCTGATAGGCTTGTGAATGAACCATTAGATGAGACAATGAAAACTGTAGATCCTATCCTTGAAGACAGGCCTGAATCTAAAGAAGAATTGATTCCAAATGAAGGCTGTGAGTATAAAGAAGTTGAGGGAAATTTCAAAACAATGAGTGCACCAGTAGAACCTCCTACTTCCAGTTTCATTAAAAACCTCAATGAGAAAGGAAAAGGGAAGATGAGTGTATGCAATAATGCTCCACATGTTTCTGTACCTTCTAACTGTAACATTGCATCTTCCTCAAAAACTAATAAGAGGGGTAAGATTGTTCCAATATGCACATGCCTAAACCATTGTGTACAAAAGTTTCCCACACAACAGCAGGTGAGGAGAAATCAAAAGAACAAGAACCAGTTGTAGTCCAACAAAACTAGTTCTCCAATCAAAACAGTCAAAAGATGTTTCCATTGTGGCAGGAAAAACCATTTGGCCAGGCATTGTCTATATAAACCAACTGTTGCACAACAGACTGTGGTTCAAAAACAGGAAATTGTTCAAAACTCAAAAAATTCAAAGGCCAAACCTCCTGTTACACCAGTTTCAAAGAAGACAGTTGACCACAGGTACTTAAAAGTCAATAAAAAATAGCCTACACACACCAAAAACAAGTTTTAGCAAAATACAAAGCAACCATTAAAAAGGTATGGCGTGTTAAAGGAAAAAACACATATCAAACTACTGATGCAAATGTTAGAACTGTTAAGTCTGAAGTCGGAACTGGTAGTGCAAATTCTGAAGCTGTTAGCACTAAAAAACCAGTTCAAACTACTAAGTCTAAAACTGGAACTGGTAGTGGATCTTCTGAGACTGTTAATGAAAAAGTTGGAAAGAACACCCGGATACCTCATGTTATAACTAAATACTCTTCACAAAACCCACCAGTCGATGTCACTAAGTTTAAAAAAACACAAACAGTGTTTAGTTATGTCAATGCACAAGGACAACCCAAAACCAATTTGGTTTGGGTTTACTCTACTACTAACTGAGCTTTTTCTGTGCAGGGCAACCACAGGACCCAACATAAGACAACATGGCATATGGACAGTGGATGCTCTAGGCACATGACAGGTAATTATGAATGCTTGTCAAACTTCAAAAGCTTTGAAGGATGGTTTATTGCATTTGGAGGCAACTCCAAGGGAGGTAAGGTAAACGGTAAGGGTACTGTCAAAGCAGGCAACATGTTATTTAATGATATTTTGTATGTTGAACAGCTAAAGTACAATTTATTAAGTGTGTCTCAAATCTGTGACAAACAAAATATTGTTTTGTTCACAGACTCTGAGTGTATTGTCCTTTCAAAGGATTTTAAAATCCCTGAAAATCTTGTTTTACTTAGAACACCAAGAAAGGACAATGTCTACTCTTTGGACACATATCTTTTATCCAAATCAAATACTTTAAGTTGTTTGATATCCAAAGCATCATCAAATGAGTATGCTCTTTGGCACAGAAGGATGTGTCACATGAACTTCAAATCTATGAATATTTTAGTTATAAAGAATTTGGTAAGAGGTTTACCACAAAAGGAGTTCATATGTGATGATCATTGTGTAGCATGTCTCAAAGGCAAGCAACACAAAACTTCTCATAAGGCCAAAGAGGTAAATTCAATCTCATCTGCTCTTCATCTTATTCATATGGATCTCTTAGATCCAACATCTGTTTTGAGTTTGAATAAAAGAGTTTACTGTCTACTCATTGTTGATGATTTCACCTGATTTACATGGGTTTACTTTCTTAGGACTAAGGATGAAACTGATGAGATAGTCAAATCCTTTATTCTTAAGATAGAAAACCAATCAAATTTAAAAGTTTAGGTGATCAGATCAGATAATGGAACTAAGTTTAAAAAAATCATATCCTAAACAATTTCTGTGAGTCTAAAGGCATTGCAAGGCAATATAGTGCACCTAGAACACCACAACAAAATGGTGTAGCTGAAAGGAAGAATAGAACTTTAAAAGAGGCTGCTAGAACCATGCTAGCTGATTCCCAACTGCCAATGACCTTTTGGGCAGAGGCAGTAAATACAACTTGTTATGTGCTAAATAGGGTTCAAATTGTTCAGTCACAAGGGAAAACTCCATATGAGTTATTCCATCACAGAGTTCCCTTAGTAGCCTTTCTAAAACCTTTTGGTTGGTCATGCACTATTCTTCACACTAAAACTCACTTAGGAAAGTTTGAAAGTAAGGCTGAAGACGGTTTCTTTATAGGTTACTCTATTCAAAGCAAAGCCTATAGAGTATATAACAGTGTGTCTAAAACCATTGAAGAAAGTGCCAATGTTGAGTTTAATGAAGACACTACAAATATCAAAGGCACTGGTCCTGATTGGTTGTTTGATTTAGATTCCCTAACAAATTCTCTGAGCTTTGTTGAGTGTACTATAGGAACTGCTGATAACAGTGTTGAAGACAGTGTTGAAACTGTCAGTCCAAATCCTCATGCTGGTACCACAAATAGTCAAGCTATTGGCATAAAGTTTCCAACAATTGCAGAGTCTGCAACATGGGATGAGTATACTGTACTGCCACTTCTATCTTGTGACCCACCAGGGGTCCTGATTGATCAACACGACACAAATCCAGAGTACGAAGTGCCAATCCCAAGCCCTGCAGTAACAGCTCCATCCAATAGGGACACAGTCCCATCCTCTGATCAAGCTGTCATTGGAGCAGAATCCTCAAGTGGTACTGAAGGTGATGATACAAATCTGGGAAAATCATTTCAGACAGAAAGAGAACCCACACTCAGGGTTCACAAGTATCATCCTCTCAACCATATAATGGGACACCCACGCACTCCTGTGTAGACAAGGACAATGGTTCACAAGGAGTCCACTGATGCTGAATCAGCAGTCCCTGAATTCAGTCTAGCTGCCTTTGAACATGCATGCTTCATGTCACAATTAGAACCAAAGAAGGCATCTGAGGCTCTGAAAGATCCATCTTGGGTTGAGGCAATGCAAGAAGAACTTTTGCAATTCAAGATTCGGAATGTATGGACTCTAGTTGAATTACCTAAAGGAAAGAGGGCAATTGGTACAAGATGGGTTTTCAGAAACAAGAAGGATAAGAAAGGTGTGGTGATCAAGAACAAAGCAAGATTGGTAGCTCAAGGATACACTAAAGAAGAAGGAATAGATTATGATGATGTCTTTGCCCCAGTAGCATTGATAGAAGCCATCAGATTGTTCCTAGCTTATGCCAGTTTCAAAGGGTTCAAAGTGTAACAAATGGATGTGAAATCTGCATTCTTGTATGGTACAATTGAAGAAGAGGTTTATGTGTGTCAACCCCCTGGATTTGAGGACTATATGTATCCAGACAGAGTCTATAAGTTAGACAAAGCCCTCTATGGACTCCACCAAGCCCCAAGAGCATGGTATGACACTTTGTCTTCATACCTTCTACAAAATGGATTCAAGAGAGGTACTCTGGACAAGACATTGTTCACAAAGTCCATCAAATCAGATATTCTACTTGTCCAGATATATGTTGATGACATAATTTTTGGATCAACAAATGACATTCTGTGCCAGGAGTTTGAAACCTTGATGCACAAAAAGTTTCAAATGAGTTCAATGGGAGAACTCACTTTCTTTCTAGGATTGCAGGTCAAGCAGAAACCCACTGGTCTTTTTATAAGTCAATCAAAGTATGTAAATGACATCCTGGAAAAGCTTGGATACCAGGATACCAAAGTTGCTAGCACTCCAATGGACACTCACAAGCAGCTTGATGCAGACAAAGACGGAGTGCATGTAGATATTCACTTATATAGATCCTTAATAGGTTCGCTAATGTATCTCACATCTTCTAGACCTGATATATTGTTTGCTGTTTGTGTTTGTGCCAGGTTTCAATGTGCTCCAAAGGACTCACATTTGTTTGTTGTTAAGAGAATCTTTAGATACCTCAAGGGACAACCAAAATTGGGACGATGGTATCCTAAGGACTCTCCTCTTGAACTAACAGTCTATTCTGACGGTGACTATGGAGGTTGCAACATAGACAGAAAATTCACAACTGGTGGATGTCAATATCTAGGAGCAAGACTGGTCTCTTGGTAGTGCAAAAAGCAGACCACTATTTCCACCTCATCTACTGAAGCAGAATATGTTGTAGCTGCCAGCTGCTGTTCCCAAGTGATGTGGATTCAGAATCAACTGAGAGACTATGATATGAACTTCCTATCTACTCCTATTTACATTGACAACTCAAGTGCAATAAGCATTGTACAAAATCCAGTGAAATTTCCCAAAACCAAGCACATAGACATTAGATTTCATTTTATAAGAGACTGTAATGAGAAGAAACTAATTCAAGTTACCAAAATTCATACAGATGATCAATTAGCTGATCTATTTACAAGACCATTTGATGTAGGAAGATTCACCTTCCTAGTATCAAATATTGGTATGGTTAATATGGATTAATTTGTTTTTTTTTTCATTATTCTCTCTTATTTAATGAGGAACATACTTATTGAATGTGCTTAGTTAAGGGGGAGACACTGTCTCATAAGAAAATGCTTAATTTTCATCTAACACCTTGAGTCTATTCTCAGGCTGCTAGATCATTGTACTCGAACTGTTAGTTGTTTTCACTTGATCTGTCAAAGTGTGCAGGGTAAATCTGAAATTCCTTATAAGTGTGTGCGCGGGACTAGATATTTTTGAAATGCCAAAACCTTTAAAAGTCCCAGTTTCGTTCGATTGCAACTACCATTTGCAAAAATATCTTCCACTGTCTTTTCTTTCTCTCTCTGAGCGATTCGCACACAATCGATTCAAACCCCAAATCACCGTCTTGATCTCTAATGGAGTTTGTCAAAGAACACAACTGCCTTCCCTATTCTCTCAAACATACTGACCTTCAACCATTCCATGCCATGATGGACTTTCTTCGAAGTTCCCATATTCATCATGCTCTCACTATTAATCCCACCATATATGTCGCCCATATAGACCGGTTCTGGAAATCTGCCACAGTCAATACTTCTAATGGAGTCACTTCTTTTGCATCTATAATCGATGGCAACCCCATTACCATCACTGGGGAGACAATAAGTCAACATTTGCATCTTCAAGATGCAACACGTATAGATGACCTCTCCCTTAATGCTTTACATGAATGACTTTTTGCAATAGGGTATAGGAGCCCTACTGATTCTTTTACTTTCTTTAAAGCACATTTTGCCCCTAAATGGAAATATCTTGTGCATATTATACAACAGTGTATAAGCCCTAAAAGAACTGGTTGGTCAGAATTTTCTTCAAATATTGCCACTGCCTTGGTGTGCTTATCAACGGGCCTAAAGAATGATTTTTCAGGGGATGTTAAGGCATCATGCCCTAAAGAATGGGAAATTTTTGATGTACCCACGGTTTTTGGCTGAAATAATTGCAAAGTCTTGCAATAACTTTAAAATTCAGAAAAGGGTACATGTTTCTCATAGGCACTCTTTCCCATCAATCAAAAGACTTTTGAAACCAAGTGCCAACTTTCTAAATGTGGATGTCCCATTGCCTTCTGCAATGCTGGACATCAATACAAGAAACAGAGGAGAGGGTCCTGAGCAGGCTCAGCTATCCATTACTGCTTCACCCCCAGGACTCCAACCCACTCCTCATGATACAAACATCCCATCTGCTCCTTTTATTACACATACATCCCCATCCCCCACACTGCTAATGTATAAAAGACAAAGGGTTTCAGGAGCTCCTTCCTCCTCAGCCCAATTACAAGAGCCAAATATCCATGTGCAAGGGGACACTTCTACACAGAATATCGAAAGGAAACCCATTGAGGACACTCCCACCCTCAATTTGGAGGTGGACATCCCATCAGAGGATGTTCATATGGGTTTTGTGGCTGACACTACTAATGTCTCTACACAAGAGGCAAATTACAGTGTCAACATATCTAAGCCACACCCATGGCAACAGAGGGTGTGCAGGCACCTTCTGGAAGTCACGAGTACCAAGAACAAAGGGGCCCAGATGTTTCTACTTCTGGAATTCCTGTCAGTGATAGATCTCAAATGCCACTATCATTTGAAGATCTTGAGGCTAGTCTGCAACTCATGGCTTTAACAGATCAACAGCTGAAACCTGTTGTAGCTATCTTGGAACATTATAAGTCCATTATTGTTGCACAGGGGGCTCAAATCACAGCTTTGCAACAGTTACAGTAGCCCAACAACAAAGATTGGATTATTTTCATTGTGGGTTCACACTCTATGGTAACAAAATCATACAGCTTGAGAAGTTAGTTCGAACCCTACTTGCAAAGGTTTTTGGTCCACCTGGCCAAACCAATGCATCCAAAAAGGGGGAGAATCAGGAGATTCCTCATCCAGTCCAAACAGCTTCAACTTCCGCTCCAACAGTCTCAGTTTCTGGGCTAACAGTTCCAACAGCTACTCAATTTGTTAGTCTAGAAACTCAAGCTGCTCCCACCAGGATAAGCGGAGTTGTCATCAGAGAAGGTTCTCAAGCTCCTGTCACAACAGTCCAATCCACAGCATCAAATTCTAAAGACAATGGCAAAGGTATTCTGATTGAGTCTCCAAAGATCAAATTCTCTTCTAAAGAAGCCCAAGTTGCCCATGATGCTGAACTGGCAAGAAAACTAGCAGAATAACAAGATAAAATCTTAGACCAGCAAACCCATGAACCAATGAAAGATGATGAAACCTTAGGTGACTATCTAAGAGGGTTTGTGGTTAAGGAATATCAGAAGAAAAGGAGAATGCCAACAGGGCATTCAAAGGCAGAACATAGAAAATTTTTGATAAACTTCTCTGCTTTCAGCTAGAATATCAAGAGTAATTGCCCAGTCATGGTCAACAGAAAAGCTTCAGGCTTTATATGACAAAGAGAAGGAAAAAGAAAAAGCATCCAAAGCCTCCCAACAAGTCCAAGGTCCACAAGAACCAGTTCAAGCTGTTGCTAGTGATCCTCCTTCTGAAATCATTCATCAAGCAAAGTTTGATGAGGGTAAGAGAGTGTTGTTTGAACAACAATTACAAAAGGCAATAGAAATCGAAAAGGCCCTACATCAGTATGACTTCTCTAAAGCTCCTATTACTTACTGCTATGCTAAATTAATGGATGACATTGATTTAGACTATCATTTTGTAATCAGAAGAGAGGCTGGTCCAGAAGAAGAGTATAAGAGCCTAGTTCAGCTGGCACAAAGACTAACTAGAGATGAACTGACAAATATGCATCAAATTGGAAATGTCAGTCATTTAAGATCTCAATGCGTCTGGGTTCGACGAAATGTAAAAGATCTTAGAAGAATTTTTTATCCAGAGTCTACAAGAGTAGATATAGAAGCTGCCAAGAATATGAAGATTGTATAGCTTGATTTATATGCCAAATCAATGACATATAGACTCAAGCTTGCAGACGGATCCAGCAGGTTCTACGATTTTGAATTTCTCAATCTGCCAAACGCTTGGCTACTCTAAATGAGCTCAATGAAGATTAACTGTGATAAAGAGGAGTTGAAGAGAGATTTCATAAAGGCAATAAGGCAGATACTTTCACAATTGTAAGTTTTTGGATGCCTTAGTTTGTAAATAATAGTTTTACTTTGCTTTATTTCCTTATTTGTAAAAAAACTTAAAGTCTTGTGTAAAGAATTTAAGTTAGGGGGAGATTGTTGGGAAATATTCTAAGTATGTCAAGCTGTTAGTTAGATTTCTCAGACTATTAGTAGTTTTTTTGTGTAATTACAATGTTCAAGCAGTTAGTTGAATAAGTTCGAGCTGCTAGTTCAAATGTTCAAGCTGCCAGAGTTAAAAGTTCAAGCTACTCAACAGATTAACAACAGAAAGTGCTGAAATTCAGGAAGTGATTTATATTTCAGATTTGAATATCTTCCGAGCATATCTACTACCAGAGAAATCAGAGTTCCTCAAAGAAACAAATCAGAAGGCTATATATATATATATATATATATATATATTTATATATATATATATATATATATATATATATATATATATATATATATATATATATATATATATATATATATATATATATATATATATATATATATAGAGAGAGAGAGAGAGAGAGTAGGTCTTTCTATTGTAAGTGTGTACGTGCAAGTTCTGTAATTTTGTGCTTCAATTGTAATTGCTTTCTAATTAAGTTTCTCAAGCCTCTAAGGTTGTAAAACCCTAAGAACAGTCTGTGTTCTTCGTCTAATCAAACAGATTAGAGGTGATTGTAATCAGTGGGTTTGGCAATATAAAAGATTTAATTTTTTATTATATTTATTTATTATTTATTCTGAAAGTTTTCTTAAAATAATTAAGTGTTATTCCGCAAACTTCTTAATTGGACTTTGATTCAATACAAGGTTATTGGTTTACACTCTGATTTATTCAAACCAGTTAATCTTAGGTGGTGATTTTGATCTTGACATTATATTAGTCACCCTTCGAAGATTTATGGCGGTAGCTACAATGTTTGATGATGTAAATTTGGTACACAAACATTAACTTACAAAGACCTAACACTCCAGTTTATTGTGTACCCGGTCATCAATGCATGAAGTTTAATAAAACAAAATACTCTTAGCAAGGATAAGTAGATGTCGTTCTTATCAGAGAAGTATAGGTGAAACTATAAGACCTAACTCTTGTTAAGAATCTTATTAAACCCAACAAGAAATATATATCAACCACAAACTAAGAAAAATTAAAAGACATGAAATAAAATATTACAAAATCTCACAGTGAAACTAAGGTACATGACATCTACTTCTAACATAACATTTTTCATTACAATAATAGCTACCCATCATCCCAAAGCTTTATTATCTACTACGTACAACAAAACCAGTTGTGTAGTGGTCTATGAAAACTTCAAGCTTCGATGAGTGTGAACCTAGGAACTTGGTCTAGCTGGGGGCTTTACCTTTTCTTGTAAAGTCATATATAGAAACTATAAGAAATGACTTATTAAGTTAATAGAGTTAATAGTAAACAACGGATTTATGATAAGTGGACAAAGCTTTAAGTCTCTAGGCAACATACGCAATGTGCATAGAAGTTTGTCACCGTCCACCACTGATGAGACATAATATATAGAATACGATAATGTCAAACTCAAAATTGCTCATTTTGTGCGAATTGGCCACATACTGAGCTAGCTACCAGTCTAGCAACCTGAGTGACACTAAAGTAAGGATCATCTACAAGCTTCGATTGAGCTAGTAGGAATAAGCATAGTCTTGGAATATAGGTCTTTAGCATAGTAAGTCATGAAACAATGATAGCAAAGTGACAACATAGGGAAGTTGTAGCAAGCAAGTTTTGCAAATGTAAATATGTGCTACCATGGTAAATTGGGCCACACCTTATCATGGTGTGCACAGTCGCTCAATCAAGCTTTTAAATGAATTTTAAAGAAAGCTTAGAAAATTCAATATGTCTCATTTCATAATATACATGTAAAGAAATTAAATCTATTAATCACTGTCTTTTGGCAAATGGTAATCTGTAGTGGTTTTGATCCACTTCTTGATAAATCAAGGTACATATAATAGTTTGGATTTGGCTTTGACTTGGTACACTTTATTTTTTAACTGGCTTTGAAACTTTAGCAAACTTTATAGTTTTCATTGATAATTTTTATACAACTTATTTAACTTGTATCTCATATTCATAACAATGTCTGAGCTAAAGGCATAAACTTGTTGTAGTTATGTTAGAACAACTTCAGACTTAGACTCAATCTTGGATAGTCATCCGAACATTAGACTACAGCTGGGTCCGAACTTCGGTCATGACCTAGTCACTTTTGTTAGTCATTCTGTTTGAGGTCTGAACTTCGGACTAGGGATTGATCCGAACTTCAAATCTTGCTTGATCTGTTTGAGTTTTTTATACTAACTTTGAATCTCACAAGATCTGAACTTAGAAGTTTTAAAATTCCATACTTTGAGCATTTTTGAGTCATTTTAGTTATTCATACTTAGTACAAAGTGGATACCCAAACTTTGGGTTTAATCCAAACATAAGATCAAGTGGTGAACATTGATGCTTCATAGATCCAAAATTCCATTGTTAACAGTTGCTGGTTTTACTATTATTTTTACCATATTCTTTTTAGCCTCTTTTGGGCAATGCGATCAAAACACTTATAACACGCATTCTAACATATATATAAAAGATCTATTTGATGTTTACGTGTGCAATTGTATGTGATTGTGACTCAAACGGGTCTCGACTTTCATGCTTTCAAAGTCGAGAGCCATAAAACACCAAATTTCAATGTTTAAAGTATGAACTACTTTTGATTTGTTGCTGGATTATTAATTAAAAAAACACTTATTTGACCGATAATTTCTTCAAAGAATTCAACTAATCCTTGCGTAAATTTTTGGAGAAAACCGAAAAGACAGTATAATGAGAGAAGGAGTTCATTTTCTTATACAAAACACATGCAGATTACAATTGATGAATAATCAATTGTGTTAATAAGTAATCTAACACCTTTAAACGTGACCTTTTATTTGAATGAAAAGTTTACATTTTCACCATTAACCTTATTTTGCCCATATTAACACATTTAACCAAACTACATAATTTACTAACTTAAGAATACAAGTTTAAATTAAAAATCTTAATGCGGGCTGTTGGTACACCCTGTGTGACGATAGCAGTCTAAGCGATCTAACATTTTGGTTTAAGTAATATTCAAGGTTTTGGGAATTAACTAGTGTTTGATATATATGTTTATGTATGTTTGTTTGTTATTGATTGTGTGTTTGAACTTGATGTAACATATTACAAGAAGTTCAAACATAAAGTTCAAAGATTAATTCAAGCATAAGTAAAAACATAAGTTTCAACACTAGTTGTTTAAGTAAATTAGTTAGATTCGAATTATATAAGGCTTGGTATTCGAATCTGTGATAGATTCGAATGTAGCCATAGATTCGAATGAGACTTGATTAGAGAGTGTCTTTATGGACAAACTCGAATGGGCCTTGGGCTAGATTCGAGGTTGGCCCATAACAGACTCGAATCAGGGTCTATAATTAGGGATAGACTCGATTAATTATGAGACTTTTTGCAAAATTCGTCAGGGATTAAGCATTAAGCGATCTCGAATCTATCATCGGTTTTAGTGCAGTTTCGGAGAGAATCAGCTTGTAGGATCGTTTGTGTGTCGTTCGTTCAGCTTCTGATAGTCTCCGTGTTTCGTAGTTGAGAGTTGTTACCGTCTACCCGTTAACGAGGATTCCGCACTCGTTGACGGTTTCGCGTCTAGATGGATCTGTGTTAGGTAGTCCTTACAAGTGGTATCAGAGCCAGCAGAGTGTTCTTGGTGTTCTTCGTGTTCATCTAGATACATTCTAGGTTTCTTGACGTTTGTAGTCGGTTTTTCTCTCAAAAACGTATTTTTTCGTGTTCATCGAGTTTACCAAACAGTAATCCGGAAAATACTTTGTGGTTTTTAACGTTTTTGATCGAAATCATTATTTTTCGTTGGAAAAATACTGATTGAATCTGTAAAACGTCAAAAAAATCAAAGTGTTAGCCGTTTTTCGAGTTTGCGGCGCACGAATCTATTAGGGGTAATTAGGGTTATACTTAGTTTCGAGTCTAACCAAAATCCGCTCCTTTCGAGTCTAATTCAGAGGGTTTCGAATCTATTTCGAGTTTGTTCTACATTCGAATAGGATCTCGAATCTACTCAGTTTCGAGTTTAATTCGAGTTTAGGTTACTTTCGAATAGGGTTTCGAATCTGCTGATTGTTTCGAGTTTGTCTGCCTTCGAATCTGAGGACTTCTTCGAATTTGACATAATTTCGAATTTAATTGAATTCCAACACTTAATCGAATTTAATCCCAAATCAATTAGAATCTAATTATATTCGAATCTCTCTAGATTCGAACGGGTTAATTCCAATTAGTTTCGAATTAAATTAATTATGTTCAATTCAATCACTTTCGAAAAGATATCAAATCTCCAAAAATTCATTGAAATGGACCACGAGGTCGGGAAGGCAAACGCTCCGCCTAAACTGATGAGGATCCAGGATTATTACTGGTGGAAGGATCGGTTTACCGATTTCGTGCGCTTTAATGACATGCGCATGTGGGTGTGCATCGACGAAGGATATATTCCACCGGTTTCTGAAGTTGAAGGCCGTCAGAAAGTCTTGTCATACCAAATGATGAAGGAGGATGCTAAGAAATTGTTTGAAGCCGAAAACAAAGCTTTCTCGATAATCCATATGGCTTTACCTCAGGATATACTGCACACATTTAGAACTCAAAGGACGTCGAAGGAACTTTGGGAGTCTCTCGAGAAAAGGTGTGAGGGTAATCCTAGGGTTCGTAGAAAGCGTACAGAGCTGTTGAAACAACAGTTTGCAATCTTCAAGGCGTTAAAGGATGAACAGCTGGATGATATCATCACTTGGTTCTATCATCTGTTGACAGAACTTGAAAGTCACGGAATTGAGTATTCTGACACTGACAAGAACAACAAGCTTCTTGATGCCTTACCAGCCAAATGGGCTATGTGGGTGGCAATGATCAAGCTGAATGAAGACAAGTACTATACTCAATCTCTCGATGACATTGTGGGAACATTGCGGGCATATCACTTCGAGCTACTGAAGGCCGAAACTGATTACGAACAAGTCCAGAATCCAGCAATGTATTTTGGAAAGTCGACAAAACCTTCAGCGACCGCCGATCTGAAGACTGCTACAGCGTTTTTCACCAGAGAAACGTCATCACCAGCAGAGTCCGAAGACTTATTAAATCGCGCGTTCTTAGGATTAGGAAGATCGGAAGAACCGCAGCCCCAAGTGCATCAGGCATCGCCATCTCAGAGTTATTCGAAGATGCCCATGAGCGCAAAGTCAGCAGAAGAACATTTGAATCTGCTTGCTTCTTTTGTGGCAGCGTATGGAAATTGTGTTCAAGGGAAGATTAACGATCCTGCTCTCTGGGATGAGGATTATGATCAGGTCGACCCTGATGATCTTGAGGAAATGGACCTCAAATGGCAACTGGCCATGGTAACCCAACGGGTTAAGAGATTCATTAAGAGAACTGGGAGAAATTTGACGATGAATAACAAGGGGATAGGGTTTGATAAGTCCAAAGTAAAGTGCTACAACTGTCAAGGACTGGGACACTTCGCTAGGGAGTGTCAGAGACCGAAGGTGGAGACATACCAAGGGCAAAGTCAGCATCAGGGACAATTTCAGACTCAGTCTCAACAACGATATCTTCCAAGTTCATCATCTGGTCAAGCCAACCTAGCGGGTCTAATATCCAATGTCACTTCAGACAGACAGCTAGCAGGTACCTATGACTGGAGTTCACATCCTGAGTCGAATGCTAGAGCTTTCATGGCTGAAGTCACAGAAACTGGGTGTGAAGAAGAAGAGCAGACCACAAGGGAAAACAGTCCGATGTGGGTGGAAAAGACGGATGATCAGACAGTCCTGGAGTTTGCCGCTCAGATGGCCAATGTGGAATCTGATAACTCAAAGGTTAGTCTAACTTACTCTCTTTTTCATGAATTATGTGTATTGTGTGTTACTTCTAATGATAGGTTAAATCTAGTCTTAGAATCACATAAATCCATAACTGCTCATAATGAGAACTTAAAGATAGAAAATGCTAGCCTAAACGATATCAAGCAAGATCTTAAAGAAAAGCTTAAGGCTGATGCTCAAGATGTAATAGTTCTAAAAGACAAACTGAGTGAGCAGTGTGTTAGGATAGAGCTTATGTATGAGCACGTAGAAGCCTTGACCAAGAGTCTTAAGGACAAGGACATAGAGCTAGCTGAAACAAAGGTAAAGGTAGCCGAGGCAAATAGCAAGTTGAAGAAGTTTAGGAATTCGAGCCTAAACCTAGGGAAAGTTTTAGATGCCCAAAGACAGTCTAAGAAGCCCGTAGGTCTAGGATTTCACGAAATTCCTCCACCTTTCAATGCAAACTACGTGCCTCAGCCTCAGGAGAAAACTGACAAATCAGTAGACTTAGAGGACACACCTGAACCTAAATCTGAGCCTTGTGTAGAAAATACACCTAAGGTGGCTGACACAACTGTCAAGATCAAGAAGGTCAAATTTGTGACTTCCTCTAGTGAAACACCTGCAGGAAAACATAAAATTAATTGGGCTGATCAGGACGATGAGCCAGTCGCTATATATGTACGTAAGGATCAAGACACTAGTGAGACACCTAAGTCTAAGGGCTCACAAAAGAAGCCAATAGACAAAATGTCATGCTTTAGATGTCATGAGAGGGGGCATGTGGCTTCTACTTGTCCACATAGGAAAGTTGATACGACACCTAAGATAGTGAAGCCAGAACAGCCCAAACCCTCAACAAGTGTGGCGAGCACGAGTAGTTCTCAGAGTACCGAGAAAACTGTGCAGGCCGCACCACAACCTGTTGTGAAACAAACACCGGTTAAGGTTGGACCAAAAGAAGTGGTTAGGACAAATTCACCGAATCGTGTCATTAATCAATCTAGGTCAGCACCTCAATAAGTCTATAGGAGCACCACACCTAGCAGGTCACACACTCCAGTTAGGTCACATACTCCCGTTAGACATTATGTACCGGTAAGAGCTCAGGGATCACAGTCCGAAATGCAGTATAATAGGAATTATTCTAGAGCTCCACAACAAATGCCTACTCAAAGGCAAAGAGTGAATTTAAATCACTTGGCACCACAATAACTCCTTTTCAAAGACCCAAGTCACCTGAAAGGCGAGATGGGTATTTGAAAGAGTTTCAGTATGTGGACGAGAATGGTATAACCAAGTCAGTCATGGCTTGGGTTCCCCGTGATAACTAACCTATTTTCTTTCATGTGCAGGAGATCACCACAGGTCCAAACAACAAATGGTTCGTCGACAGTGGATGCTCCAGGCACATGACGGGGGAAAGAAGTCTGCATACAGACTTCAAGGGTGGGAATAAGGGGTTTGTATCATTCGCTGGTAACAAAGGAGGAAATATCACTGGAACTGGAGAAGTCACTAATGGGACGATTACATTGGATCAAGTTTATCACGTTGATAAACTGGTTCATAATCTCATTAGTGTATCTCAAATCTGTGATAAGAAGAATTCAGTGCTTTTCACTGACACTGAAGCGTTAGTGCTGAAACCGGGATTCAAGATGCCTGAAGATTGGATTTTGATGCGGGCACCAAGGAAGAATGACTTGTACATGCTCGATATGAACAAGCCAGATACTTCGATGGGTCCGATCTGCTTACTATCAAAAGCTTTGGAGACGGAATCGGTTTTGTGGCACAGACGCATGGCTCACTTGCACCTAAGGAAGATGAACTACATAACGAAGAATGGACTGGTGCAAGGTGTGCCTCTGAAGAGCTTTAAGTTCGAGGACAAGTGTCTACCGTGCATGAAGGGCAAGCAACATAAGAAGACACACAAGTCCAAGACGCAGAACTCCATAACCTCAACATTCGATTTGTTGCATATGGACCTTTTCGGCCCAATCAACAAAAGGAGTATAGGAGGTAGTTGGTTTTGTTTGGTTATCACTGACGATTACTCACGCTTTTCTTGGGTTTTCTTTTTAGGTACAAAGGACGAGACGGCTTCCAAACTCATCGGGTTCTTAGACCAAGTGGAGAATTCCTACGGAACAAGGGTTAAACGACTTCGTAGTGATAATGGAACAGAGTTCAAAAACATTGTAATTGGTGTATATTGCCTATCAAAGGGCATCGTGCATCAATTCAGTGCACCATATGAACCTCAACAAAATGGGGTGGCCGAATGTAAAAATAGAAAATTGATTGAGGCTGCAAGGACTATGCTTTCGGATTCAAAGCTTCCTACCATGTTTTGGGGGGAGGCAGTGAATACCGCGTGCCATATTTTAAACCGAGTCCTTACAATCAAATCTTTGAACAAAACATGCTATGAAATTTTGAATAAACGGCCACCTAATTTAACTGGATTCGAACCGTTTAGGGTACCATACACTCTTTTACGAACAAAACATCAACCGAAGTTTGGTGAAAAGGCTGACGAAGGATACTTCCTAGGTTATGTGCCGAACTCACCAAACAAACGGGTTTTTAACAAAACAAATGGTACTGTGGAGATTGTGTATAACATTGAGGTTACAAGTTATACACATGAACCCCAAACTGGTCCGGAATGGATATTTGACTATGATAAGTTATTTGAGTCATTTAACATTCCTCTGGATTATACTGCAGGTACAATCGAAAAAGACATAACAACGTTGCATCTGAATGACGATGACCATATCTTTTCGAGGACTACGGTTGAATCCAGATCCGAGCCTACTGCGACTGTAGATAGATCTCCAGAAGTCGATGTTCCTGAAGCACCTACCACTGAGAATCAGACTCAAGCATCAAGTTCCAACTCTGAGGAAAACGTCCGTGAGGAGGAAAATGTAGAAGCTGAGCCTGTTCCCCCTTTAGGTGAAATAGGATCTAACTTAGGAGATAATCTAAGGGTTGATGAGATAGAGACCTCTAGGGTTAACAAGAACCATCCATTAGAAAGCATCATAGGAAATCCTAACGAGGGTGTGAGGACTAGAAGTAGTTTAAATAACAACACTGTGTTGTTGTCGATGATAAACGACTCCAAGGCATATCACACATGTCTCTATTCTTGTTTCATATCGCAAGTAGAGCCTAAAAATGTGCAAATGGCACTTAAGGATAACTCCTGGGTTGAAGCGATGCAGGAAGAACTTTCGCAATTTAGGAAACTAGAAGTGTGGGAGTTAGATCCATTACCTCGAGGGGAAGTTGCCATAGGAACCAAATGGGTTTTTAAGTGCAAAAGAGACGATCGGGGTATAGTCACGCGCAACAAGGCTAGGCTACTTGTAAAGGGTTTCAACCAGAAGGAGGGAATCGATTACAACGAGGTTTTTGCACCAGTAGCAAGGCTAGAAGCCATTAGGTTTTTTTTAGCTTTTGCCTCCTTCAAGGGCTTTAAGGTATATCAGTTAGATGTTAAGAGTGCTTTCCTGTATGGGAAAGTGAAGGAGTTGGTGTATGTAGAACAATCGCCCGGATTTACAGATCCAAAATATCCAGAGAGAGTATATCGTTTAGATAAGGCTCTATATGGATTGCATCAGGCACCGAGGGCGTGGTATGAGACTCTATCCAACCATCTATTAGAGAACGGGTTTAAAAGGGGTAGGATAGATAGTACTCTGTTTGTCAAAAGGAAGGGAGAACACTTTATCTTGGTACAAGTGTACGTCGATGATATCATCTTTGGATCATCAGACGAACAGATGTGCAAAGACTTCGAGAAGGTGATGAAGTCTAAGTTCGAGATGAGTGCTATGGGAGAGTTGAATTTCTTTTTGGGGTTACAAGTTGACCAGAAGAAGGAAGGGATGTTTATCCATCAGACTAAGTATGTCTATGACATATTGGAACGTTTCGGGATGGAAGGAACAAAGTTGACTGCCCATTTCAGCACGCCGATTCAAGTGAATCATAATCTCGGACCGGGTACTGAAAGTGATACCGATGTGGATCCGACTTTATATCGGGCCATGATTGGATCACTTATGTATTTAACCGCTTCAAGACCTGACATAATGTTTGCTGTGTGTATTTGTGATAGGTTTCAAGCTAATCCGAAGGAGATGCACATGAAGGCTGTGAAGCGGATTCTACGATACCTCAAGTCGAAACCGAAGCTGGGACTTTGGTATCACTCGGAGGGAGATCTAGAGTTGGAGGCATTCACTGATTCTGACTACGGAGGATGCATCTTGACGCGCAAATCAACGACTGGAGGTTGTCAGTTCCTAGGAGGGAGATAGGTATCCTGGCAATGCAAGAAACAAACATCGGTAGCCGTGTCAACGTGCGAGGCCGAGTATGTTGCTGCTGGTAGTTGCTGCTCACAGGTTCTGTGGATACAACAACACTTGCGGGATTACGGTTTGGCTTACACTCAAACTCCAATTAGGATAGACAATCAATCTACAATTGCTATAACGAATAATCCAGTTAAACACAACAAAACAAAGCACATAGACATTAGGCATTATTTTATTCGTGATTGTGCTGAAAAGAACCTAATCAAATTGGTAAAAGTGGCAACAGAAGATAATAATGCAGATTTATTTACCAAAGCATTTGATAAGTCACGGTTTGAGTATTTAATTCAACTGAATGGAATGCGCAACCCAGAATAATTTGACCTTAGTAGTAGTAGCTTATTTTTCTTTTATAGTAGTAGTACTTCTTTCTTTTTATAGTAAGTCTGCTAATTTAGGATAGTTACTATTTTTAGTAAGTTTCTATTTTTAGTAAGTTTCTATTTTTAGTAAGTTAGTAGTTTATCGTATTTCATAGCTATTTCTTTATGAAAAAAAAAAGAAAAAAGAGAGAAAATCAGAAAAACACAAAAAAAGAGAATATCAGAAAAAGAGTTAAGTCTTAGATACATAGGTTCAAAGTGACGAAAATTAGCACAGTCGTTAAAAACTCTAAGTGTTTAGGCTTTCACACACAATGCAACTAAATTCTAAGTGTTATACTTTATTTAGTTTGATGTGTTGGTAGGCATAATACATATAGGGAATCTCAAGGCAAATAAAATATTCAAGAAAAAGTCAAACGTGTCACTAACTTAGATGTATGACCAATCGGTCTTAATTTTTATGTACAAGACATACAAACTTTGAGTCTAAATGAGGTATGCAAACTTTCTGGGGATGTATGGCAACATCAAATACATCTTAAAATGGAAAGAATAGAAATATCATACAAAATTGAGAGTCGAAAACATGTAACTCTGTTGTACGTAAGTACAGACCTGTTCCTCTGTTTAGATTCGGGTTAGCAGATATGTCGCTCTGTTGTACGTCAGTACAGACCTGTCACCGCTGTCTTGCTAACTTTAAAAAAAAAAAACCTTAAGTCAAACTAAGACACTTTGTTGTATGAAAATACAGACCTGTGTCCGATGTTTGTCTTTTAAAGAGAGTTTGCAAATACCAACAAGTTAGAATCTTTGTCTGTGTGCCTTGATCATAAAAGTATGTCTATGTCTAAGTCACGTAAGATAATTTCATGATAAATAAAAATGCCAAGAGATATTCCGAAATGTAGAGTGTCTAAAGGGGTAAAATACCAACAGTCGGCTAAATAGGTATGTCACGACAAACAACCAAAGGAATCAAAAATTCCTAAGTGTGAAAGTTTAAGTACTGAAAGTAAGTACCAGATATCACTATCTGATTGAACCTTTCTTAGACTATACTCATCAAAAATATTCTGTTTAGAGTTTAGCATAGGTTGTTAATTTTAATAAATTTAGCGTAAGTCTTAGTTAAATTTTTAGTCAAGTTTAAAATTTTCTATTTTTTACTTAGTTTATTTTATTTTATTTTATTTTATTTTTATTTTAATTTTTACTTAGGTAAAAGGTCAAAAAATTACTGAGGTTGCATTCAAAGTTGGATAAAATAAACATTGCGTGAAATATCGTGTGCTTAGGGTAAAAGAGTCGGCATAGTTTATCTTGTTGCACAATACCGTAGAAAAAGGTTGAAAAAGTTGAAGTTATTTCAAAAATTTTCGAAATTTTTCTAAGTGTTTGGTGTTTTCGAGTTTAGGACAGACTCGAATTGGGAAAGCTTCGAATCTGTCAGTAGATTCGAGTCTAACCTTAGACTCGAGGGTTGGTAGTATATATAGGTCAACAGTGAAGTCATTTAAGACTTACTGTTTTTGAATCTACCTTCTCGAATCTATTCCAGCGATTTCGATTCTGTTCTCGAGTCTATCGTTTCTCTCATAAACGACAATCCGTCGAGTTTAAACCTAGTGTGTTCGATTCTACTACTGTATGTAGGTATAATCAACTTGAATGTACAAGCTTCATGTAGTTTTATACACAATTTTAGGCAAACTCATCGAGTTTTGAAGGTTTAAGGGTCGAAATAGGGTTTTTACAAAATTACCAAGTTTAGACCGATAAATAGTCAAATCAAAGGCATATATCTGTGATTAGTAACTAGTAGGACTAATGAATGTAATTTTCTAAGTCCAAAAAAGGTTAAAATCAAGAGATTTGGTCTTTGAATAAAGTCGGTGGTTCGAATCTGTTCATGGGGTTTCTCGAATCTGTCATTAGACTCGAGAAGACCAGAACTTTCGAATCTGTCATCAAACTCGAAAAGGGACAATTCGAATCTGTTACATTCGAATCTATCTTTTACTTGCATTATTTAATTTAAATTTTATTAAACTTGGAGAAATTTAATTGTGTTGGATTTTGTACTTAATCAAGTTCAAAATAAAACAGATTTGAATTGAAACAAGTTTATTGATTTTTAATGAATCTAATAGTTTTGTTTATTGTGCAGAAATGGCTGTACGAGCATTTGTGCCTAAGCACAATATGATCCTTCATCTGGATCATAATCTCCCTGAGGCGCAGGGATTCAGACCCATGCTAGATTTTCTGGTTGAATCTAGGATTGGATTTGCATTGTCGCAAAATGTTCAGCTAGTCTTACCATATATCCGTCAATTTTATGATCATTTGCAGGTAGACTGCTCGGTCACTCCGACAGTGCTACGAACTCGCATCGCTGGACAACCGCTAGTCTTTTCGGCGGATATGCTGCGTCAAGTGCTGCAGCTGGGCACTCAAGAAGAAGAGTCTGGACCGATCGAATTTCCTCTGAATATCAGGCAAGCGGCCTTTCAGAGAATGGGATATAGTCAAGACGTAACGAAGGTGTCCTATATGAAAAGCGGGTTAATAGGGCAATGGAGGTTTCTTGCTCATGTTTTTATGGTATGCTTTGCTCCAAAGAAAGCAGGTTTCGACTATATGGTTGCGAAGATCCAATCTGGGATTGTTGCAATGGTGTATAATCGAACATATAGCTTCTCAGAAATGTTCTTCTCTGAGTTTGTTCATCAGATTACCGCTCCGGAAAATCAACAGTTTTTGTTATATCCGCGGTTCATCATGATGCTTATAAGGCACTTCTTGCCAAATCTGCCGCCGTCAAATGACTTTCAGAGTGTTGCTATAATGGACAAAAGGATCTTCGCTGACTGTTCCTCGCACAGAGGAAGGTTAGCTGTTCCAGTTGAGCGTCCATTGTTTGGAGCCATACTGGATAGGAATTTTGAAGCCCCAGATGTTGCCAACTGGGCAGGGGAAGTCGAATTTCGAGCCGGGCAGCCTCCACAACAACAACAACAACCACAGCCACAGCGCGTACAACGGCGAAGACAGAGAACTTCTGCGAGTCAAACTCAGGCGTCTAGGCCTTCGTCAAGTCAGCAACCAGCAGTGCAGGAGGCCGGGCCATCCAATGTTCAAGAAGCCGGGCATCAAATATTCCGATTGAAGCTGAACAATTATGCCAAATGCTTAATGAAATTTGGGAGGCAGGGCCTCATGCAAACGAAGACGTGGCTACAGCATTAGTAGGTGAACTACTTGAGCCTCCAGAAGGAGAGGAAGACGTGTTAAGAGATGTTGAAGAGTATGAGCCCGAACAGGCTGGTAATGATTTATCATCATCTGCTACAGAATCGGAAGAGATAGAGGAGTTAGAAGTTGAAGCTCCTGAGTCTGAATCTACTGAACCCCGTGTTCGCATAGAAACTTATGGCTCGAGAGTCGTAGTTATCAATGAAGAGACTTCGAGGAGGAGAGTATCTCGAGAATCTGATGATTCAGATTTTGAAGAGGAGGAAGCTGCTCAATTGGTGACTCGGCAAAGGGCCAAGCGTCACAGGTTTATGCAAAGATCCGCCTCAGCATCTGAAGCTCAACCGGAAATCCCCGAAACTCAACATCAAGAACCCCAAACCACTCCACCACCACCACCACCTCCACATGAACCATACATTCCATCACCAATCCGCCCAACACCTATACAGTCTATTCCATCAACTTCCACCACATATACCGACAATCGACGATTCCTACAGCTTAAAGCCCGTGTCGACTTCCAGAACGTACATATATTAAGCATCACCAAAGGCAATCGGTGAAATCCAGGCGCATAATGCAAATCTCGATAAGGAGAATGCCGAGTTGAAAAATAGTGTGGCGAAAGTTAAGGAAGAGAACACTGAGCTTAAATCATTTGTTGCAGATCAGGCCGCAGAGATAAGGGCGATGCGCTCCCTCATTGAGCAGTTAATGAAAAATCTTTAGGCTCAGGGGGAGACATCGTCCCGTGATCAGGAGATTGCGAGGCCGAGAGAAGATGATGATGAGGACAATCAAGGCAATGATCCCAGCCCTAAAAGCCAGAATGAGCCAGTAGATCTTTCTGCTACTCAGACTGCTCAATCTCAGGGGGAACCTAGTCTAGCTGGAGGAGAAATGGGTGAGGCAAGTTCATCAAAGGTCTCGAAAAGTCAAGTGCGTGAAATGATTGATGCATTGATGGATATTGATGAAGAGCCATTAGGGTTAGATTTTGATTTCGAAGATGATGTGGATGACTTGGAAGTAGGTGAGTTTGTACCAGAAGATGTGGCCGATTGGAGATCTGATGAGGAGGTTGTATTAGACGAGGACGATAATGTAAACGAAGTAATCATCCAGTCTCAACCAGTCACAGAATTATATGAGCACACTGAACAACATGTGATAGATATTGATGATATCAGAATGGCCTCGGTAGATGATACAGAATTGGAAGAGGCTGAAAGAGAGCCGACCAGAGCTGAATTGCTAAACCTTTGGTTCAGAAAGGAAGAGAAGAAGACTGAGCCGAAGATAAAGAAGTCGATGAGAATCCCAGGTGCAGAAAACACTTCCGGAGGGATTATTAGCTGGTTCTTCGATGGAAAACAGCAGCTCTTTATTCTAAAGAGGAGAGATGGTCTCCAATACCTAAGGCGCAAGCTTAAAGTGTTCAATACATTGTCGAAGGTAGAGGTGAAGGAGCTGGCATGGAAAGAGTTAGTCAACATCGGAAATGATCCCTATGCTGAAGTGATCGCGAAGATAATTAGACGTGAAAGGAGATCCGGTAGGTTTGAGAGACTCAAACCAAGCTCTGGAAAGAGAGTTGAGGATCCTTCAAGGATAGATCCGCATACAGGGCGACCATGGGCAAAAATGGTTTATAGGCCTGTCAAATGCTTAAGAAGGGTGCCCATGAAGAAGATGCCTCAAGATATTTTGTCCAACATGAAGTGGTGGTACCTGGATAATGAAACTGCTGAAGCCATCATGGAGGATCAAGACGACAAAGTTCTTTTAAGAGTGTATGATCCTCTACATCTGATAAATCTGTCAAAGGAAGATCTGAAAAAGCTTCATGGTCAACATATCTTCTTTCATGAAGGATGGAGATCTGAAGCCAGAAAGTTCCAGAAAGTTGTCAGAGTTTGTATAGATGCTGGTATATATGCAGGTAGTAGTATATATAGATCTAGTACTTAAACTTGATGTAAATAGTTAGAAGCTATCGTCAAGGGGGAGTCTGTTGGTACACCCTGTGTGACGATAGCAGTCTAAGCGATCTAACATTTTGGTTTAAGTAATATTCAAGGTTTTGGGAATTAACTAGTGTTTGATATATATGTTTATGTATGTTTGTTTGTTATTGATTGTGTGTTTGAAGTTGATGTAACATATTACAAGAAGTTCCAACATAAAGTTCAAAGATTAATTCAAGCATAAGTAAAAACATAAGTTTCAACACTAGTTGTTTAAGTAAATTAGTTAGATTCGAATTATATAAGGCTTGGTATTCGAATCTGTGATAGATTCGAATGTAGCCATAGATTCGAATGAAACTTGATTCGAGTGTGTCTTTATGGACAAACTCGAATGGGCCTTGGGCTAGATTCGAGGTTGGCCCATAACAGACTCGAATCAGGGTCTATAATTAGGGATAGACTCGATTAATTATGAGACTTTTTGCAGAATTCGTCAGGGATTAAGCATTAAGTGATCTCGAATCTATCATCGGTTTTAGTGCAGTTTCGGAGAGAATCAGCTTGTAGGATCGTTCGTGTGTCGTTCGTTCAGCTTCTGATAGTCTCCGTGTTTCGTAGTTGAGAGTTGTTACCGTCTACCCGTTAACGAGGATTCCGCACTCGTTGACGGTTCCGCGTCTAGATAGATCTGTGTTAGGCAGTCCTTACACGGGCATTCCACCCTCACATGCATTTGCAACAGATTCTTACGAAGACCGGTAATCCCCATTAGGCTAAATTAGTTCCAATCTAATTTAGGGCATGCTACATAAACTAAAATTTACAATATATGAAGGTTATGTTTGTGAAAATAAGTTGAAGCTTTAAGCTAGAGTCGTAAGTAGGAGCTTTTAGTAGTTAGGACTTTTGAAAGGTGTTAAATTTTTAATAGTTGAAGTTTTTAGTATTGTAAATATCTTTTGTAAAAGTAGTTGTAATCATAGTCTAAGGTTAAATGAAATAAGAAGACATTAGTATTAATTAAGAGTTGCATCTTATAATTATTAAAAAGGTAACAAAGGTAATTTTGTTCGACTAAAAATATATGTTTTTTGAAGCTACTTTAGCGGTTTCTTGTATTAGAGAATATCTTTTGATAAAAGATCTAGCTCCTTCATTCAAAGGTAGCTTTTTGTTTTTAAAGTAGCTTCTGAAAAGTTGAAGTCGTTAAAGCTTCTTATCAAACGTACGTGAACACGAAATATGTTTTAGAAACAATAATAAATTAATGCAAAAACTAAATACAATACAAAGTTTAAGTAACTATAATCTATCACAGAAGAACATGATTGGACGAGAATATTACTTAGCAAATTGAATTTAACCAAAATGGTCAAAAATTTTCCAAAATAAATTGTGTTTGGTAAGCAATAATTTTCAATTTGAAGTTTTTATTAAAACTGAGAATATGATGGTTTTAAGAAAACACATTTTAGAGATAAGAATGTGCTTAAATGTGTTATAATAGTTTTGTGTTTTTATTTTTCACTCCATGAAACACCCTCTAAACCCAGCTAAAATTCACATCATTTACAATACGCAGGTAGCATTAACGCAATTAAAATCCATATCTCAATGTCAAGGTTTACACAAACACGAATTAAATAAAACATTTCACAAAACATAAACAACTCTGTTTAACGGTTTATCCAACATACAGGACCAAACCCGAACCCGAATATTCACATACAGACCCGATATAGTTCATCCCAAAGTTCCCAACAGAACAATAATCACATACAGTCAACAAAATACAGAACCCTCGGCAACATTAAGATAAAGCTCCTATCTTCGGTTCCCCTGGTACACATATCAGACTCGAAAACGTAAGCTTCGTAGCTCGCGAGTACACAAGGGTTAGACACTGCACAAATCACATAAGCACATAACGCATGTCGCATAGTAACTCTACACTACGCGGCATATCACACGCCAACAAGCCTCTAATCAGAGACACTAGAGATCCAATACAGAACGAGATTCTCATATCAATTGGGGAATCCCTCCCCCTGGAGCCAAGCCACGCCCGTGGAGGATAACAGGAGTAACGACCGTAAATATATATATATATATATATATATATATATATATATATATATATATATGTGTGTGTGTGTGTGTGTGTGTGTGTGTGTGTGTGTGTGTGTGTGTGTGTGTGTGTGTGTGGGAACCCTACACAGGGTTAAACGGAGCTACACAGCTCTCGCGATAATTCATCGCAATACACTATAATGGATCTCATACATATAACACATATAAAGAGAGAAGGACCATACTTGAGGGGCAGCTCGCAGTGCCCAACACAATCACAACAATAATATATGCACATATTATAACTCGATAAAAGTAGGCCCTTTGAAAAGAACTCGTGTACTCACCTGGATCACCCCGCACAATCTCCCTAATTCTCAGATCCGAACCCGGCCTGTAACAATCTTGGACAATCCCTATACATACAATAATTCTTCCCAGATTAATCTCAATGCCCCATAATTGTTAACATAACAGATTGGACCCCACAAAATAGCCCAAGTGACCCCCAAAGCCCAAATCCCGAATCTGGCCCAGACAGGCGGATCGCGGCCGCAATGGATCCATCGCGGCCCGCGCTCGCGCTGGTCATCGCGACCGCGCTCACGACGAAGAACAGGTCCTCTGTTTCTGTTTCTGTTCTGCCCAGGAGAATTAATCTCCCAAAACTTCGATTTTTAGCAGAAACATACATGAAATTGATACCAAAACACTATAGGACATATCCAAACCAATTCCCACAAAGTCACCACAATTAACACATAAATAATCAGATTTAAATCAAGGATTCTCACCTTTAACTTCAAGAACACCACTTGGAGGTTTCAAATCTAATTTGCAGCAATTATCTTCACTTGATTAGGGTTCAATCTTCAGTCCAGCAGCACAAATTCACACACACACACACACACACACACTTATCTTAGGTGTTTGCACAAAAGGAAAGAAGAAAGGATTGCTCCATACACATATACGTACACATATACGGATCCGGTTATATCGCGGGTTCGACACCGATATCCGGCCCCGATATTAAAAATCCACTATGTATATCAATAATTCCCATTTAAAATCGTGAATACATAATTATAGTTTATCCACTAAAATTATATCCCGAATCCACGTAATCCCCGTCACGACACGTATAATCCACTATACGGGACACAATTGGACTAACGCAATACTCAATAAAATAATTGGTCAATAAAATAATTACACGTACCTGTTCGGGAGTCGGGGTGTTACAAATCCTCCCCCCTTACAAAGATTTTGTCCCAGAATCTAACTCTGACTCTGGAACGGAAAAGGATAGCGACTCCGCATATCGGCCTCGCGCTCCCAAGTCGCGCTGGTACCCTTATGATGTCTCCATTAACTCTGGCTGCTCAGCAACACCAGATCCCCAACCCGAAACTCAAGCTCAGAAGTACGGTGGTCAGCATAGCACTTCTAACGGCTTTGCGCAACATGCATATGCTCCTAGATCATGTCTACTTTATCGCACGTCTCCTGAAGTAGCTCGGGCCCACTGATCGGTCGCTCACCGACCTCGCCCCAACTGTGACACCCTTGCCACATTAACCACCATTTACCAATCACCCAGGATTAATCACCAACATGCAGATAACATAATGATCTGATAGCTTAAGTTACAGTGCGGAAGCATAAAATACAAAATAAAATAATACAAATTTGTCATACACCCTACGGTGCTACATAGGTTACACGTCTAAGTCTACAAACTCAAAAGAAATACATCATCCCCATATCTAGTACAACTGTAATTCCATAAACCAAATACCAAGTTAAACAGTAGAAATCGATCTTCAAATACTGCAACACGCGTCCTAGCTAGATGGTCCCGCAGCGGATTTCCCTTTTCCTGTAAAAATGTAACAACTGAAGGGGTAAGCTAAAGCTTAGTGAACACCATATGATTTTACACATTCTACAAATCATTATGATGCCACCCAGAGTAATCGTGGTAACACATACCGTATACTCCACACGTACCCAAGGTACGCAAACCTGAGCCGCAGCTCTTTCAAGCTGACACTCGGCGTAAGAAAACCAACCATCTGAGGCAGACAATACATCGGGGATGACTTACTGTCTATCCTGACCACAGAGGTGTCAAACTCTTGGTCATATAGCACAGTAACATCAGAGTACAGATGCGACCACGCAGGTCCATCGAAAGGATGCACAACAAATGAACGGACATGCAACAAGTATGAATGTGCATCAATACATATACGCAAGTTAGTAGAGTGCCAAACGATGATGAAACAACATGCCTCAGCAGGCAATGCAAACATAATGCAGATGCAGCAATGTTAAAATCAAAGGTACTCACAGTGGGTGCGTTATTAAACTTCAGTTAATTTTATTTCTCCTCGGGATTTCAACCGGATCCACAAAGTACCCCACTGTGGGTTAAACAACACCAAAAGGGACCTGTTAAATCAGTTGTAACAACACATTGTGTCAATAATAGGTTTAATTTCATAAAACTTAATTTTATAATTCTTGCAAAATTTGGTCCTCATTTCGGATCTATGTCCGAATTCGGACCCCCAGTTCGGATCCCACGTGAATCCCAATTCGGATCCCACATAAATCCAAATTCGGTCCTCCTTTAATTTCGAACCAAATTCTAATTCGGACCCTATTACAATTTCAGCCACATCCGAATTCGGACCCATCCGAATTCGGACTCCATCCGAAATACAACACTTGTAAATATTTTCTGTTTTGTACATCAGAGGTTCAGGCCCATCCGAATTCGGGCCAGATCCGAGTTCCTCTCGGATCCGAATTCGGATCTACTGTATTCGAATTTGTGCAGTTTTATAACATTTTCCAGATTTTAATTCCATCATTTTTGGTACTTTTTCAATAAATGAAATAATTTATACCAACTTAAATACACTTAATTTCAAGCATTTTAACACTAACATTAACATGCTTTCATACCAAATTCAACCCTTTTTGGACCCTTTTTATCATCCATCGAACACACACACTAAAACACACACAAAATCCTCAAATCCATACTTTTAGTTCGAATCAGGAGCTGAAATTTAATATGTAGCATCATAAACACTAGATTTAAACTAATCCACAATAACATCATACATGCATCCATGTTTGCAACACCAATCTAAGTTTCGGTTCTTTTAAAAACCGACCCAAAAACTCTTAAATTCGAAGAGTTCAAGTAGTATTTACCTTAAATCGTCAATTGCAGATGTTTTAGTTCCTTGAATGCAAGCTAAATCCAAATTTTCAGCTTCAAAATCCAAGCTTTTATGATCTTGATTTTAGAGAGAGAGAGAGAGCCGAGAGAGAGAGTTCTAGAATTTCATCTTTATTTATTATCCTTAATAATTTAATAATTATTTATTCACTTAATAAACTGAAATTCCTCAATTTTCGAATAATGCAACCAACTTTATAATTTATCCAAAATCAGTACCAACTTAACTTACATAATTCAACTTAAATTACAATATTAAACTTAATAAAGTTCAAATATAATAATTTAAATCCGAGGATGTTACAGCATGGGCTCCACCACGCTCAACTTCGTCCTCGAAGTTACTCGGATTCGAACAGTTGCGAATACTTCTTCATCATCTCTGACTTAGTCTCCCAAGTATGATTGGATCCTTTGTGATGCTTCCAACGTACAAGCACCATTTGAATCTCCTTGCTTCTCAATTTCTTCACTTTTGTATCTAACACACACTCCGGCTCTTCAACATACCGGAGCCTTTCATCAATCTGCAGCTCAGTGTGGTCAGCCCAATCTTCGTTTTCGGTTGTGAACGACTTTCTAAGGTTCCCAACATGGAACACCGGGTGTATGCCCGACATTTCTTCCGGCATCTCCAACCGATACGACTGATTTCCTACTTTCTCAGTAATCCTGAATGGCCCAACAAATCTTGGAGCCAACATTCCTCTCTTTTCAAAATGTGTAACACCTCTCATAGGTGACACGTTCAAATAAACCCAATCATTCACATCAAAACTGATTGGTTTGTGCCTCCTGTCGTAGTAACTCTTCTGACGATCCTGGGCCGCTTTCATATTCTGTCTCACCAACTGAATCTTTTTATTTGTTTCTTGTAGTAATGCCGGCCCAGCAATCGGCGTCTCTCCGGTTTCTCTTCAACACGTAGGAGTCCTACACCTTCTCCCATATAATGCCTCAAACGGCGCTTTCTTGATCGTCGCGTGGTAACTATTATTATATGAAAACTCGATCAGTGGCAAATGATCATCCCAATTGCCACCGAGATCCAATATGCACGATCGCATCATATCTTCAAGTGTTAGGATGGTCCTTTCACTTTGACCATCAGTTTGCGGACGGTAGGCGGTACTCATAGCAATCCTCGTTCCTAACCCTTCTTGTAGTGCCGACCAAAAGTTGGAAGTAAATCAGCTGTCCCGGTCCGATACAATAGACTTTGGCACCCCGTGTCTAGAAACTATCTCAGCCACATAAATCTGTGCTAACTTTTCCAAAGAATAATTCTCTCTTATCGGAATAAAGTGTGCGGACTTAGTTAACCTATCGACTACTACCCAAACTGCATCGTGTTGACGCCTAGTCTTCGGCAACTTTGTGACAAAGTCCATCGTGATATGGTCCCACTTCCATTCCGGAATGGGAAGCGGTTGCAAACTACCATAAGGCTGCTGGTGTTCGGCTTTCACTAACCGACAAGTTCTGCATCTTTCCACATACTGGCCTATATCCCTCTTCAATCCGGGCCATCAAAAATCTGCTTTAAGCTCGTTGTACATCTTTGTGCTCCTGGGATGTACAGAAAATATCGATTGATGAGCTTCTTCTATTATCACATTTCTCATACCTCCATACTTTGGCACCCAAATTCTTCCATAAATTCCTTTCAACCCAGATTCACTCGTTTCCATATTCTTCATTTGCACCCTTACATCTTCATTACCAACGTTTTCATCTTTCAAGGCTTCCTCTTGAGCGGCCTTGACATCATCAATAATAGTGGATGTTAACATAGTAGATGTCAACATGTAGCAGCAATCCTTAGCATATGCTTGGTGACTCAAAGCATCGGCTACCACGTTAGCCTTTCCAGGATGGTAAAGGATTTCACAGTCATAATCCTTTATTAGTTCCATCGAACGTCTCTGCCTCATGTTAAGTTCTTTCTGGCTTAAGATGTACTTCAGGCTCTTATGATCCGTGTATAACTGACACTTAGTACCGTACAAATAATGTCTCCATAACTTCAGAGCAAAAGTGACAGCTGTCAACTCAAGATCATGAGTTGAGTAGTTCTTTTCATGCTGCTTAAGTTGTCTTGAGGCATACGCGATTACCTTTCCACGTTGCATCAATACCGCACCAAGCCCCAGTCTTGATGCATCCGTGTAAACCACAAAATCGTCATTGTCCTCCGGTAGAGCAAGTATCGGTGCTTCGCTTAGCGTCTTCTTCAAGATATCGAATGCCTCTTGTTGTACGGTTTCCCAAACAAAAGAAGCATTCTTCTTTGTTAGTGCAGTCAAAGGAACTACAATCTTTGAAAAATCCTTGATAAACCTCCTATAGTAGCCCGCCAGCCCAAGAAAACTTCTAACTTCCGTAGTTGAACGAGGCAGCTCCCAATTCCTTACCGCTTCTACCTTAGCCGGATCTACAGAAATTCCGGCTCCCGAGATAACATGTTTAAGAAACTGAATTTGTTGCAGCCAAAACTCACATTTTGAGAACTTGGCATACAATTTCTCTTTTCTTAGTAATTCCAGCAATTCCTTTAAATGATCAGCATGTTCGGCTTCAGTCTTAGAATACACCAATTTGTCATCAATAAACACAATTACCGATTTATCCAACAGCGGTCTACATACTCGATTCATTAGATCCATGAACACTGTCGGGGCATTGGTTAACCCAAAAGGCATAACCAAGAACTCGTAATGCCCGTAACGTGTCCTAAAAGCTGTCTTAGGCACATCCTCCTCTCGAACTTTCAGCTGATGATATCCCGACCTCAAGTCGATCTTAGAAAAGACACAAGCTCCGTGTAACTCATCAAACAAGTCATCTATCCGCGGCAGCGGATACTTGTTCTTAATTGTCAATTTATTCAGCTCCCGATAATCGATGCACATCCTCATGGTGCCATTTTTCTTCTTCACGAACAATACCGGAGCTCCCCACGGCGATGAACTCGGTCGAATGAAGCCCTTGTCCAATAACTCCTGGAGTTGTGTCATCATCTCTTTCATTTCAGTAGGAGCAAGGCGATACGGAGAACGAGCTACTGGTGCAGCTCCAGGGATCAGATCAATTTTAAATTCCAATTGTCTCTCAGGCGGCACGCCAGACAAGTCTTCCGGAAACACATCCGGGAATTGTGAAACAACAGGCACATCGGCCAAAGTCTTCTTCTCAGCCTTAGCATCAATAGCATATGCTAAGTAAGCTTCACAACCCTTTGCAACAAGCTTTCGAGCTTTTGCAATAGTCAACAAACACAGATCCCCACTTCTTCTATCCCTGTAAATACAGATCTCACGCCCCTCCGGAGTAGTTATCTTTATCATACGCTTCTTACATACTATATGGGCTTCATTCTCTATCAACCAATCCATCCCGATAATCACGTCAAATTCACTAAACTCAATCGGTATCAAGTCCAAATTGAAGACTACATCTTCAATCACTAAGGTGCAGTTTCGGTATACATGATCTACTTTGACTAGAGTATTACTAGTAGTTTCAATATCTAGTACAGCAGATAGCTTAGACAAAGGCATGGCAAGTTGTTGTGCAAACATAGTAGATACAAATGAGCGGTTGGCACCCGAATCGAAAAGAACTCGTGCAGGCATGGAATTAACAATAAACATACCAGTAACCACCTCGGGGTTTTCCCTAGCCTCCTCCGCAGTGATCTGAAAAGCACGAGCTGGTGCCCTTTGTGGCTGGTTCCGGCGGTTGACTGAACCACCACTAGATCCTCCAGATGATCGGGTTGAAGATGGAGCAGCAGCTGCTAGAGTATTCTTTCGACAATTCCGACTATAGTGCCCCCATACGCCACACTTATGGCAAGCATCAGATTTCCGTGGGCGTTCATTCTGAAAGTGGCCCAACTCTCCGCAGCAAAAACACGCACGCCCGTTTGTGCACTTGCCGAAGTGTTCCAGATGGCACTTATTACAATACTGCGGCTCGGTGTTGATAGAGTAAGCACGGGCACGACCAGATGAACTAGACTGCCGACGGTAAGATTGTTGCGGCGAGTACTGCGATGATCGTGAAGAACCAGAGTAGCCTCCTTCACGTTGACGTTTCGGTGGTGAAGGTTGAGTTGGGTTAGCTGAAGCAGCAGCAGACCCCATCACATATCCTGACATACTTAAAATATGTTCCACATTTCTGGCGGCTTCCAGTAGACCAGCAAATGTGGGATAGCGTACATTACTCATCACCCTTCGGATTTCCAAATCAAGACCAGCCTCAAACCTGGTCACTTTCCTTTCCTCAGTATCCACCTGATGAGGCGCGAACAAACTCAGCCTCGTGAACTCTACCGCGTACTGGGACACAGACTTAGTCCCCTGAATCAGTGTCATGAACTTAGCTTCTAGTCTTCGGCGCTCATCGGCAGGGCAGTATTGCTGAGTAAAGACTTCCGTGAACCCAGCCCATGACATAACAGATACCTTCTCCAAAGTTAAGGCATTCACCATCGAATTCCACCACATAACTGCATCTTTGGAGAACATTGCAGTAGCGAACCGGACCATATCCTTCTCAGCACAATCACTGATTCGGAATATCCGTTCTGTGGCTATTATCCATTCCAAAGCGGCAACAGCATCACCCAGTCCATTGAACTCAACTGCTCCATTTCCCTTAAAGTCCTTGAAACGACAACCCCTGGGCTTATTAGATGACCCAATGTTGTCATCTTGCTCGTCATTGTTTCCCTCTCTTTCCTTATTCTTCCTCTTGTCTTCTCTCCGCTTAGCTTCGGCCTCATCTCGAGCCCGAAACTGGTCCTGAATCATCTGATTTTGCTCAGCCATCAAGGCTAGCATCATTTCCCTTGTTTCCTCTGGTGTCATTCCTCCTCCAGACATGTTCTGCAATAATAAACATATAACTTGTTTAGTAACATGTCATTAATTTAAAGACACCACCCAATTGTCCCGTATGATAGTCAATCTCTTATGATTACTAGATCGTAACCTATCTTAGTTCAGGTCATTACTTAACCCACTACATATCATCACTTAATGTTTGAGACCAAGACCTCACGGACACTTGAATCTCAAACTACTGCTCTGATACCATACGCTGTGACACCCTTGCCACATTAACCACCATTTACCAATCACCCAGGATTAATCACCAACATGCAAATAACATAATGATCTGATAGCTTAAGTTACAGTGCGGAAGCATAAAATACAAAATAAAATAATACAAATTTGTCATACACCCTACGGTGCAACATAGGTTACACGTCTAAGTCTACAAACTCAAAAGAAATACATCATCCCCATATCTAGTACAACTGTAATTCCATAAACCAAATACCAAGTTAAACAGTAGAAATCTTCAAATACTTCAACACGCGTCCTAGCTAGATGGTCCCGCAGCGGATTTCCCTTAACCTGTAAAAATGTAACAACTGAAGGGGTAAGCTAAAGCTTAGTGAATACCATATGATTTTACACATTCTACAAATCATTATGATGCCACCCAGAGTAACCGCGGTAACACATACCGTATACTCCACACGTACCCAAGGTACGCAAACCTGAGCCGCAGCTCCTTCGAGCTGACACTCGGCATTAGAAAACCAACCATCTGAGGCAGACATTACATCGGGGATGATTTACTGTCTATCCTGACCACAGAGGTGTCAAACTCTTGGTCATATAGCACAGTAACATCAGAGTACAGATGCGACCACGCAGGTCCATCGAAAGGATGCACAACAAATGAACGGACATGCAACAAGTATGAATGTGCATCAATACATATACGCAAGTTAGTAGAGTGCCAAACGATAATGAAACAACATGCCTCAGCAGGAAATGCAAACATAATGCAGATGCAGCAATGTTAAAATCAAAGGTACTCACAGTGGGTGCGTTATTAAACTTCAGTTAATTTTATTTCTCCTAGGGATTTCAACCGGATCCACAAAGTACCCCACTGTGGGTTAAACAACACCACAAGGGACCTGTTAAATCAGTTGTAACAACACATTGTGTCAATAATAGGTTTCATTTCATAAAACTTAATTTTATAATTCTTGCAAATTTGGTCCTCATTTCGGATCTATGTCCGAATTCGGACCCACCCGAATTCGGACCCCCAGTTCGGATCCCACGTGAATCCCAATTTGGATCCCACATAAATCCAAATTCGGTCCTCCTTTAATTTCGGACCACATTCTAATTCGGACCCTATTACAATTTCAGCCACATCCGAATTCGGACCCATCCGAATTCGGACTCCATCCGAAATACAACACTTGTAAATATTTTCTGTTTTGTACATCAGAGGTTCGGGCCCATCCGAATTCGGGCCAGATCCGAGTTCCTCTCGGATCCGAATTCGGATCTACTGTATTCGAATTTGTGCAGTTTTATAACATTTCCCAGATTTTAATTCCATCATTTTTGGTACTTTTTCAATACATGAAATAATTTATACCAACTTAAATACACTTAATTTCAAGCATTTTAACACTAACATTAACATGCTTTCATACCAAATTCAACCCTTTTTGGACCCTTTTTATCATCCATCGAACACACACACTAAAACACACACAAAATCCTCAAATCCATACTTTTAGTTCGAATCAGGAGCTGAAATTTAATATGTAGCATCATAAACACTAGATTTAAACTAATCCACAATAACATCGTACATGCATCCATGTTTGCAACACCAATCTAAGTTTCGGTTCTTATAAAAACCGACCCAGAAACTCTTAAATTCGAAGAGTTCAAGTAGTATTTACCTTAAATCGTCAATTGCAGATGTTTTAGTTCCTTGAATGCAAGCTAAATCCAAATTTTCAGCTTCAAAATCCAAGCTTTTATGATCTTGATTTTAGAGAGAGAGAGAGCCGAGAGAGAGAGTTCTAGAGAGAGAGAGTGCTTGGTGAAAATGAAAGACTACATTTGTCTTTCATTCCTTTTATTCACCACTTTAATATTTTGGCACATTTAACCTCTCAACTTATCCGGTTCCATTAAATACTGATTTTATAAATAAAGAATTCCATCTTTATTTATTATCCTTAATAATTTAATAATTATTTATTCACTTAATAAACTGAAATTCCTCAATTTTCGAATAATGCAACCAACTTTATAATTTATCCAAAATCAATACCAACTTAACTTACATAATTCAACTTAAATTACAAATTTAAACTTAATAAACTTCAAATATAATAATTTAAATCCGAGGATGTTACACCAACACACTGGGGTTAGACACTTACGGCCATATAACGCTTCAAACGGTGTCATCTTAATCGAGGCGTGGTAGCTATTGTTATACGCGAACTCAACTAACGAAAGATGCACATCCTAGCTACCTTTGAAGTCTATGGCACATGCTCTCAGCATATCCTCCAATGTCTGATTTGTGCGCTCGGTCTACCCATCTATCTGAGGCCTGTAAGTTGTACTCAGCTAAACCCGGGTACCCAACTCTCTCTGGAAGCTCTGCCAGAACCGCGAGGTGAAACGAGTATCGCGATCGGAAGTAATCGACTTCAGAATCCCATGCCGCGACACTATCTCATTAATATACAGCCGCTCTAGCTGATCCATCGTGATCGTACCCCGAACAGCAAGAAAGTGCGCACTTTTAGTCAACCGGTCCACTATGACCCAAATCATATCGTTCTCACGCATAGTACGAGGAAGTCGGACGATGAAATCCATCGTGATGTGGTACCATTTCCACTCGGGAATCTCCAATGGCTGTAGACGGCCGTGCGGTTTCTGGTGCTCACTTTTAATCCGCAAACATGTCATACACTGCTCGACGTAACGGCCCACGTCCCTTTTCATACCCGGCCACCAGTAGAATTCTTGGAGATCTTGGTACATCTTGGTGCTCCCAGGATGAATGGACAACCTCGACTTATGCGACTAATCAAGAATCAACTTCCGCAAGTCCCTAACTCTGGGAACCTAAACCCTGTTTCTCAACCCATACAACCCTCGGTCATCCCTGACCAATGCCTCTGTCTGCCCAGCTAACCTCTCTCTTTTCACATTCTGCTCCCGCAAACCCTTTATCTGTGCCAATCTCGCACTGTCAATCAGGGTAGAGGTGATCTCGAGTCTCACAGCTCGGGAGGTAACTGTCTGAACACACGCCTTACGGCTTAAGGCGTCAGCTACTACATTCGCCTTCCCAGGATGATATTGTATCTCACAGTCATAGTCTTTCAGGACCTCTAAATTGCGTCTCTGTCGCATGTTCAAATCCTTCTGACTGAATAGATACTGAATGCTCTTGTGATCAGTATATACCACAAACTGGGATCAATACAGATAATGTCGCCATATCTTTAACGCAAAGACTATGGCATCCAACTCAAGATCATGGACAGTATGATTCTCTTAGTATGTCTTCAGCTGTCTCGAAGCATAGGCAATCACCTTGCCTTGCTGCCTCAATACACAACCCAGCACCGTCCCTGATGCATCACAATACACGCGTGAAGTCATCAGTACCCTAGGGCAAAGCCAACACCGACGCCTGACATAATCGAGCTCTCAACTCGGCAAAAGCAGTTTCCTGCTCGTCATTCCACTCGATTGGTACGCCCTGCCGTGTTAGTGTCGTCGACGGCATGGCTATCCGCGAAAAGTTCTGAATGAATCGTCTGTTGTAGCCTGCTAATCCCAGGAAACTACGAATCTCTGGCACGGTCTTAGGCTGCTCCCAGCTCATCACAGCCTCAATCTTCGCGGGATCCACTTTAATACCCTCGCTACTCACAACATGGCCCAAGAATTGCACCTCTCGGAGCCAGAACTCGCACTTTGAAAACTTCGCATAGAGTCTCTCTCTCTGCAGCACACTCAGGACCTCCCTCAAGTGCTGCTCATGCTCCTCAGTGCTCCTCGAGTAGATCAATATGTCATCTATGAACATGATCACAAATCGATCCAACATGGCTCTACACACCCTGTTCATCAAATCCATGAAGGCTGCGGGTGCGTTAGTCAGTCCGAATGGCATGACTAGAAACTCATAGTGTCCATAGCGCGTCCTGAAGGCTGTCTTGGACACATCCTCTTCCCTGACCTTCAACTGGTGATATCCAGATCGTAAATCAATATTCGAAAAGAAGCTAGATACCTGTAGCTGATCGAATAAATCGTCGATTCGCGGAAGTGGATATCTATTCTTCACCGTCACTTTATTTAACTCTCGATAATCGATACACATTCGCATGGTACCGTCTTTCTTCTTTAGAAATAACACCGGTGCTCCCCACGGTGATGAGCTCGGACGGATAAATCTCCTATCCAGCAACTCCTGAAGCTGAGTCATCATCTCTCGCATCTCAGTGGGTGTCAGCCTATAAGGCGTCTTCGCAATCGGCACCGCTCCAGGGATAAGGTCGATCCGGAACTCTACCTGGCGATCTGGCGGTAGCCCAGGTAACTCATCTGGGAATACCTCAGGGTAGTCTCGCACTACAGGTACATCCCCTACCTTCGTCTTCTCTTTCTGGGCGTCAATCACATAAGCCAGGAAGGTCTCGTAACCCTTAGTCACATATCTCTGGGCTCTAACCATCGAGATAATCCCTATCTCGCCCTTTCGCCTCTCCTCGTATACTGTCACGGTCTCAATCTCAGTAATCGGTATCTTGATCATCTTTTTAGCACAAAGAATATCTGCCTGACGGGCTGTCGTCCAGTCCATGCCGATGATCACATCGAAGCTGCTGATTTCGATAGGCAGTAGATCGATCAGGACTCGGTGAGTATCGATCTCGAGTACACACTCTCGATATACACGACTCACTAACGCGGTACTCCCGTCTACCCTCTCGACAATCAATGGCACTATTAACACAATAGGAGCGACAGTAAAATAAGCACAGAATGACACTGACACATATGAGCGATCGGCTCTAGATGCAAATAAGACTCACGCACGCAAGCCATTCAAAATGTACGTACCCGTAACAACATTTGGAGCATCTCTGGCCTCCTCAGCTGTGGCCTGGAACACTCGGCCTCGAGCTCTCGGTGTTGCATCCCTGCGCGAGGTGGAAGAAGAAGGCTCTACTCTGGCACTGCTCGTGCTCGCCCCCGGTACCGCTGGTGCTGCCTCTGGACAATCCCGCGTGCGGTGACCCTGCTTCCCACATCGGAAGCATAACGCCTCAGGGGCTGTGCATGCTATAGCTGTATGGACGAACTGACCACATCTAAAACACCAGTACTGATCGCTAGCACATGGCCCGGCATGCCTGCGGTGACACCTCGGGAAATCCCGCTCCCCGGATGAACTGTCAGCTCTGCTCCCCGCTGCCCGGGACCCCTGCCCCACACTGCTCTGACTAGCCGCATGGCTATCTCTCTGACCCTGACCTCTCGATCTATCATCTCAACCTCTATCCCTATCTCTGCCTCTGTCCCTACCCCTGTCTCTACGCGAACCTGTACCCTGCTCCTGATAACGACCCTGCTCGGGCTGCTGCTCCCTCGGCTCACGCCAGTAACTAGACTGCTTGGAGGCTCTCGTACGCTGTCTCTAGGTGGGCGGATGCTCTTGCTGCCTCTCGATCTCTCGCTCCCTCATACGAGCTAACTCTAGGGCTCTGGCAAAATACGTCGTCTCCTGTAACCCCACGAACTCCCTGATATCTGGTCTCAGGCCGTCAACAAAAGCATCGGCCTTGCGCCTCTCTATATCCACATGCTGCGGCGCAAATTGGGAATACTCGTTAAAGCGATCCACATACTACTGTACAGACAAATCCCTCTGTTGTAGATGGAGGAAGTGGCGCTCCATCTCTCTCTTCTCGTCAAGGGGTGGGTACTGGATCTCAAACATCGCCTTAAAATGTGCCCAGGACATTGCATACGCACGCGAGTCAGACATAGACGACTCTATCGATCTCCACCACTGTGAGGCCCCACCCCTCAACTGATACGTGGCATACCCAACTTTATCTTTCGGGTCCACATGAGCAACCTGAAGGCGGACTCGATCTCGCGCTCCCACGCTAGGGCCATCCCTGGCACACCCCCGCCTCTGAACTCTGGTGGATTCCCGGTCATGAAAGCCTTAAACGAACCCCCTCGATGTGATGTAGATGAAGAGGCACCTGCACCAGTATCTGTCCCGGTAACTGGAGCACCCGTATCCTGACCACCCCCGACACGTTGCCCCATATCCTGAGATCCATAGAACTGAGTCAGAATCTCTATCAGCTCGGATTTGCGGACATAATCGTCGCCCGCCGGTCTCTCTTTCCCTGCCCCATTCCCTTCTGAACTCATACTGAAAATAGCCTGCACAAGTTAAACAATAGCATGAAATCACACAGAAAATGCCTAGCGTTATACACTAAGCTAGGATAATTAAATCCTCTAGTATCCGTCACCGGAATACTCCCCAATAATCTGAACACGGTCTAAGCTCAAGCATCCACTGATACTCAATACTAAAACCACAAGCTCTGATACCATACATGTAACACCCTCTAAACCCAACTCTAAAGCCACGTCATTTACAATACACAGGCGACATTAACGCAATCAAAATCCATATCACAATGTCAAGGTTTAGCGAACACTGATTAATTAAAACATTTCACAAAACATAAACGACTCTGTTTAATGTTTAACCCAACGTACAGAACCGAACCGAACCCAAATATTCACATACAGACCCGATACAATTCATCTCAAAATTCCCAACAGAGCAGTAATCACATACAGTCAACAAAATGTAGAACCCTCGGCAACAGCAAGATAAAGCTCCTACTTTCGCTCAGGAGATGGCGACCCTATCTTCGGCTCCCCTGACAAACATATCAGACTCGAATACATAAGCTTCGCAGCTCGTGAGTACACAAGGGTTAGACACTGCACTAATCACATAAGCACATAACGCAGTCACATGGTAACCCTACGCTACACGGCATAGCACATGCCATCAAGTCTCTAATCAGAGACACGAGAGATCCAATACAGAAAGAGATTCTCATCTCAATTGGGGAATCCCTCCTCCCTGGAGCCAAGCCACGCCCGTTGGGGCTAACAGGAATGACGACCGCATATATATATATATATATATATATATATATATATATATATATATATATATATATATATATATATATATATATATATATATATATATATATATATATATATATATCTATATATATATATATATATATATATATATATATATATATATATATATATGTATATATATATACATGTATATATATACATGTATATATATACATGTATATATCTATACATGTATATATCTATACATGTATATATGTATACATATATATATATATATATCTATATATATATATATATATATATATATATATATATATATATATATATATATATATATATATATATATATATATATATATATATATATATATATATATATATATATATATATATATATATATATATATATATATATATGTGGGAACCCTACAAAGGATTGAGCCAAGCAACACAGCTCTCGCGATAACTCATCACAATACACTATAATGGATCTCATACATATAACACATATAAAGAAACAAGGACCATACCTGAGGGGCAACTCGCAGTGCCCAACACAATCACAATAATAATATATGCACATATTATGACTCAATAAAAGTAGACCCTTTGAAAAGAACTCGTTTACTCACCTGGATCACCCCGCACAATGTCCCTAATTCTCTGATCCGAACCCGGCCCGTAACAATCTCTGACAGTCCCTGTATACACAATAATTCTCCCTAGATTAATCCCAGATATCCCATAACCATTGCTACAACTGATTGAACCCCAAAAGACAACCCAAATGACCCCCAAGGCCCAAAACCGACCCAAGCCCATCTGAGTCGGATCGCGGCCGCACTAGGCCCCGTCGCGGCCCGCGCTCAAGTTGGTCATTGCGGCCGCGCTCTGCGCGTCATGACCGCGCTCACGACGAAGAACAACTCCCTCTGTTTTATTTTCTGTTCTATCAAGGAGGTTTAATCCTCCCCAAACCCGATTTCCAGCAGATAAACAATAAAATGGATACCAATACATTCATAAAACAGGCAGGAAACAATTCTCACAATTTCATAACCATTAACACAACAAAAATCAGATTTGAACCAAGGATCCTCACCTTTACTTAAAGAACACCACTTGGAGACGTTCAATATGATCCTAGCAACCTTAATCACCTGAATTAAGCTTGAATTCAGTCCGGCAGCAAGGGTTCACACACGCACAACATTATCTCTTTGAGTTGCACAAGAGGAAAGGAAAAGAAATGTGTCACACACATATACGTACACATATGGATCCCGTTATAATGCGGGTTCGACACCGTTACCCGACCCCAATATTAAAAATCCACTGTGTATATCAATAATTCCCATTTAAATCCGTGAATCCATAATTATAGTTTATCCACTAAAATTATATCCCGAATCCACGTATTCCCCATCCCGACACGTACATTCCACTATACGGGACGCAATTGGACCAACGCAATACTCAATAAAAACCAAGTAATGAAAAACATGTGTGGGTGACCCTAATTTCGGATGAATCTGAAATTCGGGTGAAAAGACTATCTAAACACTTAGTCTAAAATTGAAGTTACAAATTTCAGGGTGGGTCTGAAATTCGTGTGGACCCAAATTTCGGGTGGTCCTTGAAATACACTTAGGTTTCTAAAATATATAAATGTTATCATTTGGAACTAACCGAATTTCGGATGAACAAAAGATTAAAATTTGTATATTTTTCTAAGTTTATTTTGTCAGGGGATCCGAATTTCGGGTTAACCGAAATTCGTATGGGGTCCATAGAATATGAAACATTAAAGTTGAAAGTTTATACCATGTGTAGTGCACCCGAATTTCGGGTGTATCCGAGTTGACACCTAGACAAATTTGCATTTAATGAGTTCATGCACATGCAAACGTGTACTAAACAAAAATGCAATAAAATATAGATCCTAATGCTAAAAATGATAAGGAACATTTTATTTAACTAAGTTAACTTATAAAAAATAGATTTACTAACCTAAAAATGCAAAAAATCAGGTCTAAAACCCTTTAAATGCTGAAAATTTAAAAATCTGTAAATGGAAGTAAAAATTTGAAATAAAGTGAGAAAAGGATTACATGATCATGGTTTAGCAAAGAAATGCAAAAAAAATGATGTAAAATGGTCGAGAGATGAGCTTGAAAGCTTGAAGTAACGGTGACTATGGCGGTTGATTAGGCGTCGGAGAAGAGACTGAAAGCGTAAAGGGGAAGGAAGAAATCTCGCCTATATATATAGGTGGGTCGGGTCGGGTTGGGTGGTGAAGATCCGCGTGTTTTCTTTTTCAGTCGGTGGGCCAAACCAAACTTAAAAATATTTTGGGCTAAACTAAAGTTAAGTATAAATTTAAAAAAAAAATGGCCCAATACAATATCTTTTGAGTTTTTCTATATAAAGGTCCTAAAACACAATTAACTAAACAACTAAAAATAAAGAAAATCTTTTTGATTTTTTCAATTAAACTGCTAAGTAAATAAAGACATAATAGAAATCTTCTTTGAATTTTTCAATATATTTGACAAATAAAAAATAAGAAAAGAACATAAAATCTTTTTGTGTTTTTCAGATTGATTACCTGAGGAAAATAAATAAAATAAGAGAAGATAAAATAAAGTAGAGCAGAGAACACTATACATCCGATTTTTCTCCCCCTCAATTAAACAATTAATCGATTAGATCGAACCAGAAAACCTTTTTACCCTTTGAAGTTTACACAAACCTAGATTTACTTAGCGTCCCACTCAACTTTGAACAATTCACATAGCAACATTCAGGATCAGCAACATTAAATATATACATAGATAAAGAAACAATGAACACAATTTTGTGACATAACCTTTTAATTTAAATAACATATATTTTATAAATAAAGGAATTTCAAAAAAATTACTTATTTGAAATAGAATTATTTGAAAAATATCTGGAATTTAACTAGAAGGTGGATTCAACATGCCGATTTGAGATACTAAGAACTGAAAACGAGGTTCGTCTAAAGCCTTAGTAAAAATATTAGCAAGTTGAAATTTCATGCCTACAAAATATAATTCAATTGTTCCTTTTTCTACATGATTTTTATTGAAATGATTCTTGATGTCTATGTGTTTTGTTCGTGAGTGCTGCACGGGATTGCAAGAAATGACAATTGCTCTTCTAGAATCACAATATATTGGGATGTTGGTGAGAAAAAATTCATAATCACGTAATTGTGTTCTCATCCACAACACTTGAGAGCAACAGCTTGCAGCTGCTACATACTCAGCCTCGGCTGTGGATGTGGAGACATAGTTATGCTTTTCGAAAGACCAACTCACCAGTCTGTCACCCAAAAATTGAATTCCACCTGAAGTGCTTTTCCTATCGACTCTGCAACCTGGAAAATAAAAATCTGAAAACGCGGTAAGATCGAAATTGGTTCCCTTTGGTACCATAGACCAAGATCGGGTGTACCCTTAAGATAACGAAAGACGCATTTTACCGTAGTTTGGTGTGATTCTTTTGGGTCAGCCTGAAAATGAGCACAAAGACATGTTGAGAACATTATATCAGGTTTACTGGCCGTAAGATAGAGTAGAGAGCCAATCATCCCCCTGTAAGTTGTGTTATCGACACTTCTCCCGGAAGGATCAGTGTGTAACTTATAGTTTGAAGCCATGGGAGTTGCGATACCCGTGCAAGAGTCTAACTTATACTTCTTGAGAATGTCAAGAGTATATTTCGACTGGTTCACAAATATCCCATCTTCTAGTTGTTTGACTTGTAATCCGAGGAAAAAAATCATTTCCCTCATCATACTCATCTCAAACCTTGACTCCATTAGAGATGAGATATCGTGACAAAACCTATGGTCAGTAGATCCAAATGTATTATCATCTACATGTTTTGGACTATCATTATGTGCGGGCCTTTCTTTTTAGTGAACAGTGTTGTGTCCACGACACCTTTACTGAAACCAGCAAAGATAAGAAAATTTGAAAGACTGTCATACCATGCTTAGGTGCTTGTTTCAAACCATAGAGGGATTTATCTAGCACATAAACATGGTCTGGTTTTTGTGCATCGATAAATTCTTTTGGTTGTTCTACGTACACATCTTCGTTTAGTTCACCATTTAGGAAGGCTGTCTTGACGTCCATTTGGTACACTTTGAAGTCTTTATGTGCCGCGTACGCCAAGAAGATCTGATCGCTTCTATCCATGCAACTATAGCGAAGGTCTCGTCATAATCAATGTCCTCTTGCTGTTGGTAGCCTATGGCCACTAGTCTTGCTTTATTTCTTACCACGATGCCATTTTTGTCTCTTTTTTTTCATAAAAATCCACTTCGTACCGATTATGGCTTGGTCTTTTGTTTTGGGAACTAACCACCACACTCTGAGTTGTTCAAACTGGTTGAGTTGATCTTGCATTGCTACTATCCAGTCTAGGTCTTTCAAGGCTTCATCCACACGAGCAGGCTCTATTATGCTAAGGAATGATGCAAAGAGACATTCATTAGCAGATGCCCTTCAAGTTTAGACCCCGGTAAAAATATCACAAATGATTTGTTCAGTTAGGTGACTGCGAGTCCATTTCATCTCGTGTGGCAGGGGTGAATGGATTGAATCTCAATGGTGAGTGTGGGGATGGATTAAGAGTTGTCATCAATGGTTTCAAGTGAAGTAACCATTTGTTTTGGTTCTGGTTCTGTTTGATCTTCTAGAGGGATAATGTTTGGAACTATGTTTGAGGGTATCAATGAATTGGATTCAACTGGAGGTGTAATTGTAGATGAGGTGGAAGGTGGAAGGTGAAGATGATGAAGTAGACGGTGTATGGATTGATGAAAGGATTGTTGGATATGATGGTGATAGTTGAGCAGTTGAATCATTTGAGGATGTGTTAATTACAGAAGAAGAGGGAACAGAAAAAGAATTAATACTAGGACCAAAAAATTCTACATAAAAAGGATCAAATAAATTAACTAATTCAGAAGAAGAGAAGGAAGAAGATTAGGATGAGTCTCCAGGCATTTGAGTAATACGTGGTCCTGATTGGTCAACTTCCGGAGCCATTTCAGCCATTTCATCGAATGTGAAATGCACACTCTCGTTGACTAACCAGGCGCGAGTGTTGAATGTGCAATGTACCTTTGAATTGGATGAGTATCCAATAAAGATCGCTTCATCCGCTTTCTCTTTGAACTTTCTGAGGTTGTCCTTGTCGTTCAGCACAAAGCACCTGCAACCAAACACTCATAGGTACGTGATGTAAGGAACTTTATTCAAAAAGAGTTGATATGGAGTTTTATTGAAACGCTCATGAATTATAGAGCGGTTTTGTGTGTAGCAGGCTGTTGACACGGCTTCGGCCCACAAAAATCGAGGTAGCTTTGAATAGTTTAGCATTGTGCGTGTGGCTTCCACGAGGTTGCAGTTACGCCTCTCAACATTTCCATTCTGTTGAGGTGTTCTTGCAGTAGAAAATTGATGGTGAATACCCTTGGATCAAAGGAAGTTCTTAGCTACCGAGTTTTTGAATTCCGTTCCGTTGTCAGATCGGATTGATTGTACGGACAGCTGATGTTAGGTTTTGACACTCTTGAGGAAGTCTATGATTTCTTGAGCTGTCTCATCCTTGGATCGCAAGATCTTTATCCAGGTATATCGTGAATAGTCGTCAACGATAACCAACACGTACCGCTTCCAATTTATGCTTTGCGATCTCATAGGACCACATAAATCCATATGTAGTAGCTCAAATACTCTTTTTGATGATGGTTTGGGTTTTGGCTTGTGAGAAGATCTTTTCATCTTTCCTTTCTCCCACGCTCCACATAGATGGTCTTTTTTCGTAACGAAGCTCTGGGAGTCCCTTAACCAGTTGTTTTGAAGCTAGGTTGTTCAGATTTTTGAAATTCAAATGGGATAGCCTTCGTTGCCACAAACAAGAGTCTTTTGACGAGGCTTTTAATAACAATCATATGCTATCCTTGACCAGCAGCTTAGCAATGTCTATGATGTAAAGGTTTAAATTGCGGTAACCAGTTAGAATATCTTTCCCATCACAGCTCTTAACACTATAGTTCTTTGCCCTAAATGTGACTTCCAGCCCTTTGTCACAGAGTTGTGTTATGCTAAACAGATTATGTGATAACCCCTCAACATAGTCAACATCCTTGATGACTAGATTATTTAAGACTAAATCCCCAAAGCCTTTGATCTGAGCGTGATTATCGTTACCAAATTTAACTGTCCCACAATACTCTTCAACTATGTTTGACAGCAAATCTTTCCTCCCAGTCATGTGCTTTGAGCAACCCGAATCCATATACCAAATGGATTTTTCCTGAAAAGTAAATTTGTTTACAATCAATATTCTTAGGCTTAATTATCAAATCCATTGGAAAACAACATGCACACCATGTTCTGAACCGAGTTGTTCAGAAAACATGAAGTGTTTAGACCGGGTCATGAGCTGAGTGCACAGAAACCAAACATGTCGATTTTAGCACAAAGTTGTACATTAACCGATAAGCAGAAGAACGGGTCCTAGTCTGAGTTAACTAGAAGCCATTGAATTGAAGTGCGAGTCTTGATCTGAAGTAACAAAGAACCATCTGCATTAAATCACACAAGTTTGGGTACCCATCTTAGGATGAGTCCTTTTTGGTTAGGTGTTCCAGGAGTATACGACACATTCACAGTCTTAGGAACCCATATTGCACTTATGTGTGGTCCAAAGGTAGAGCCTTTTGGTATCCATTTGTGTTTGGACCCAACTGGCCTTGAAACATTAGGCGATGAAATTGCCTTTGGTTTTGGACTTCTTGAAACCTGTTGTACATTTTCTTTTGGTGTTGGCCTAGGCAAAATTCACGACTCAAGTTTTGGTTTGGCCGATGATGCATTGTTTTTACTTTTCTTTTTACGAATTCTTATTACACAATATGGCACGAATTTATTCATTTCCGGCACTTGACGTCTAAATCTAGGTGGACATAAAGTAAACAAATCCGCAAATGAATACTTCATACAAGAATTAGAATCCGTTACAGCATCACAAACATTGTTTTCTGAGATTACATTCATCCTATCTCTAGAAACAAAATCACTTGGCATTTTAGCTTTCTTCACAAAAAAACTTGAAAAATCTTGCATAGTGGTTTTGGGAACTCTTCTCACATGATCTGTAGGAACAAAATGATGAGAGTCAGTACGTTTGGAAGACTTAGACGTAGAGAAATTTCCTTGGTGAGTGAGTTTCTTCGAAGACTTAGATTGACTCTCAGTCTTCTTTGAAACATCGGCTTTTGAAGATTTTGAACACTCACCTTCAAAAATGATTAAAGGAACTTCAACCTTAGCTTTACCTTAATCTGAATATGCAAGTGGGACTTTGGTAGGATGAGAAACTTTTGAATATTTTAAATGAGAATTTAAATTTTCTTAAACTGTGTCAAACTTTTCTTTGAAGATGGTTAATTCTACACTTTGTTTAAAACTCTGTCTTACCAATTTTCCTTGCTTTTTAGAAGAGCTTCTTGATAACCAAGTGCTTTCTCTTGAGCTTTCCTCAAATCGTTTTCTAAAACATTTATTTTGTGTTGAAGAACTTTTGTAGGAATGTAAGGATGAGGCATTGGTTTGACAAGTTCGGCGTTCATTTCAGTTGATGAATAGCTATCAAAGAAATCTTTATTAAGAGTGTGTACTCTATAACTATAACTCTCATTTAGCTTATCATATTTAAAAGAAATTTCTTTTTCTTTATTTTCACTTCTTTTTTCATCCTCTTGGGTTAAGACTTCTTCCGATGATTGGAAAAAAAAGACTTGAAGCCGCATCCCATATACCTTCTGTCATAGAATATAGGTAAACTGATTGAACCTCTTCCAAATACAAAGGATGTTTAAACCAATTCCTTCTTTTGAATGATAAAACCTAGTTTCTTTGGGTTGATTCAGATGAATAGTTTGTTCAGTTTGACCTCTTTTTGGAAATTCGTCATCTAGGGATTTTATCCGTGAGTACAAACCTATTCTCTTTTCTTCAATAATTTTGTATTTTCTCTGATTGTCTAAGTTTTCCACACTTATCGACTCTAAGCGTTTTGAAAGAACAGGCAGTTCAGACTTCAAGGTAAATATTCCTATCTTCAGCCTTTACTTTTTCAAGTAAAAATGTCTTTACCAACTCATGCTCGTTCAGCCAACTTTTTTCATATTTGTCAGATGTTTCTTTTAGAGATTGGGCCAGTTGTTTAGCCTTGACACACTTTTCTTTTTCAGCATTATACATAGCTTCTAGCTCAAGTATTTTTGTGTGCAACTTACATTCATTTTGTACAGATGTAGCATTTAAAGACTTGTTAACATAAAAGGAATGTACCCCATTTGTCTCTGAATCTGATGTAGAGCATTCAGAATCCCCGGACTTGGCCATCAGACAGGCTGTAGGATCTTCCATGTTCTCCTCCTCTACAGTTGTGACTGATTCAGGTTTTGTACTGGCATACTCAGCAAGTCCAACTCTGTCAGGCATATAACAGTTTCTGCCCCTGTCGTCTTCATCATCAGATTCATCATCAACCCAGTAGTCTTCTTGTGCTACCAGGGTCATTGCACCAGCTCTCTTTTTTAGGGCATCGACCTTTTTCTCATAATATCCCAGATCACGCTCGAATTGATTCTTGCATTCTCGAGCAAAGTGACGCAGTTTCCCACATTTATAGCAAACTCGTTCATCAGCTGCCTTAGGCTCATCAGCTCTAGGCCTGTCCTCTCTTCTTTCAACAGGCCTCTTCTCAGCTCGGCGGGGTTCCCGGCTATCATCACGTTGAATGTATTTCCATCTACCATCATTCCTCCTATAATCACGCCTTTCATAACGGCGATGATCTCGATAATCCTTCCTAGCATCACGTCTCTCTCTCCTGTCGTCTTGTCTCTTTCTCCTATCATCATTGTGCCTATCATCTTTATCATTTCCCCTCCAGTCGTCACGGGCTCTATCATCCCTATCGTCTCTGCTATCATCTCTCATGTCATCAATATACCTCCAAGGACCAGTGTCATAACAAAGTTGATTGTTCGTCTTATTTTGATAGAATCGTCTCTCTTAAAGACGATTCGACCACATGGCGATTTGTTCTTGAATGGTTTCCACTTCATCATCAAATAGCTCAGTCATTGGTGGCAGTGCATATTTGTATTGAGAGGATGAAGCACCTTGGCTATAGTAGGGCATGTGAGATAGGTTTGGTAGTGGTTCAGCGGTGTATGTCTTATTTAAGAGTAAGGCTAAGGAATCTGTGTGTTTGGTGTTTGGGTTGACAGTCAACAGCAGATATGCCAGAGTGGTGGCCATCTGTTTATGAGCATCGACATCGCCCTGATATTTCTTCAGTTCCTTGAACACCACATTTGTTGAGACATTTGGGATGTCCAGAGCTCTTTTGGATGCTCAACTTGCCAATTGCCATTCTGGAGCTAAGGAAGATAGGAACTGGATGATGATGTCATCCCTCCTTTTTGATATGCAGCTTATTGAGCTCATTAAGAACTGCACAAAACCTTGTAAAGGTACTCTGAAGAGATTCTCCATTATCTGCTTTGAACTCGGTGAATTTGGCCTTTGCTTCCTCAATTTTGGCCCTATCATCTAAATCTGCCCCAAGCATTTGCATCTCCACCTCGTCCCACATTTCTTTAGCTGACAGTTTGCTGTTAACGCCGACTATAATATCAGTGGGAAGGGCTTGATGGATAAGATACTCTGCCTTTTATCTGCTGTTTGTCTTTCCTTTTCTACGTCATTTGCAGGTTCACGAACTCTCCTTGTTGCTGGTACTGGAGGATCAACAGTTTTTACTGCAGGACATTCAGAGAAAAGGCTTGCGGGTCCCTCAATAATGGATTGGATCATTAGATGACCCATGGGCTGCATGCCAATGAACTTGAGGAACCGCTTCTTTCATTGCTCATACTCATCTGGATAGAGAACTGGTGGTCTGTTCTTTGATCCAACGACAAGAGCTTCTCGAGACATGATGTTGTGTTGAGTGATGATTATGAGTTAAAGATCTTTGGTAGTGGAAACTGATAATTCAGTTAAGTGAACCAAAATTCGGATGGGCAGAACTCGGATATGTCTGAAATACGGATGATGTGGATTTCGGATTGATAACTAAAACTCGGATGAAAAGAAATTCGGGTGAAGAAACTAAACTCGAGTGAGTTGAATTTCGGGTGATCCGCCGAATCTCGGATGGTTCGAAATTCGGGTGATGAATAAAAACTCGGATGAGACGAAATTAGGTTGAGGAACCGAAATTTGTGTGATCGGTATTTCGGGTGTTGATCCGAATTGATTATAAAAATATTTTAAATGAAGAACAAGTGTTTTTAGAGAATCTGAAAAAAATTTTAACCAAATTTCGGGAGAGCCGAATTTCGGATAGGATCCGAGATTTGGTCCAATAATGGTTAAAAATGGATCCGAGATGGTCCGCGAATTGATCCGAGTTGATCCGATATAGGATCCGAGTTGGTCCGAGATTGAAATTGTTAATGATTTTCAGAATTTCAGAATTAAGTCTAATAAGTTTTAAACACTGGAAATAATTTCTAAATGATTGGGTGGAAGTTGGAAACGCGTTTTGCGAAAAGCAAGTATCCAATAAGACTTATACATATTGATTTTTAAGCAAAAACCGAGAAGAACAATGATAAAATTTTCGATTAACAATTTCAATCAATTAAACAATAAAACTTGTAACGATTGAACAAGAAATGCTCGTACTCAGTACTAGATTTATTGTTTATGATTCACGAATATAAAAAGCAAACAAATGAAATTCAATATTAAAGAACCACAATTAAGATCAACCAAACAATAACCAAAAAGAACAACACTAATCGAATGATTGGATTTCACGAGAGAAATTACATTTCGTTTCTTGGAAAGCAAGCACTAAAACCTAGGTGAGCAAATCCGTACAAAAGAATATTTCGTGCAAATTCTCATACACAATACAAAGTATTTAAATATTACAAAATGATCCCTAGACTTATAAAATTCATATACAAAATCAATTCCCAACAATCTCTCCCTTTTAGGAATGATTATAAGTCTTTGATCTTTAAGCCCCAACTTCATCTCGAACCTCCTGATGCTCTTTCTATTCATTAGTGTCGACTCAATCTTTGCGACAAAATCTAGAACCATCTTTCTATCACCTGGACTTATACCTCCTATCTTCATTTTGCGCTTTGCATCATAAGCAAGTTTTCCTTACTGCCCCGTCATGACTTTCTGAAGAGTACCATCACAATACTCGTTTAATTCAATCATCCGCATGGCTCTCTTTTTTTGATCTTTGTCTTTGTAAATGACCACCGGATGCTTGGCCGTAACAAATTGATACTCTTTCAGTCTGTCCATATACTTGATAAATCTATTCGGCGTGGTGATATTTATTCTTCGCACCCCTCTCAACCCCAATCTGTAAATCTTTTATAGACATAAGCACCAACTTTGTGTGCATGAAATGGAATAGAGCTTTAAGTGCAAATCTACAATATTCTTCTCTCTTGTTCCGGCACAACTCATCAAAGAGGTCTTCAACATCAATAAAATTTATATTAAACAAATTAGCTTCACTAAACACATACGTCTTTCCGTCAGCTCTCGTTACAGTGAAACTAGGATAGAAAATATTCACGAAACGATCCTTTTCAATCCTTACAAGATCGACTATCCTGTGCTCACTCCTTACATCTTCAATACGCTGTGTTTTATTCTGCCGGAAATGAGCGTAGTTCACAAGATTTGGCATATTCGGCTTGATCACTTTGAAGAGCTTCAAAAATGAACATGGAGAACATTTCTTGCAGAATATCTTCTTCTCTTAGTGATCTTCCAAGAATGGAAGTGTATTACGTTTCTTTATGAAGTTTGAATTTTGCTTTCTAGATAGATTCAGCTTAATCTTCTTCTTCCTTATTTCATCGTCATTCAACAAAGTTAGCATATCATTTATTTCTTTCTGAACTACTTCTTGAACAACATATCTCAAATGATGCTGACGTTCTGATTTCATCTGCCAAAATATAACTCTTGAAGAACTTATCCATCAATTCCGGCACTACATCACCTTAACTGATTCCTGCACTACATCACCAACCGGAAATGGATAATACTCCTTCCTTAACTGTAACCTTCACCTTAGGCTATTCAACCGTTGGTGTTGGCATTTCATCTCTTAATATTTCCTCGACCAACTCCTCCTCATTTACTAACTTTTCTGCTCTCAGAGACATATCAGACAATTCAAATACTTCATCTTCAGGCACATCAATTTCTATTTCAGCTTCTTCAATCCTGAATACTTCTTCTTTTGCTTCATTAACTGAATCATCATATTCTTCAAAATTGTAACTTCCAGATTGTATACTCAAAGGAACTGGAACATCTTCATGAAGAATCAATTCCAACTCACTCTGAGCATCAACCGGTTTTTCAGTTGAGCCTCCTGCCTCTCCTGCACCTTCACCTCCAGTTTCTTTCATAACCATTTGTAACTCAGTGTCTCCAAGTTTCCTCCTCTTCTTCCCCTCATGAGGAGCATCATCGGAGTCATCATCATGATCCACATGTTTACGTTTCAATCCTAAAATTTAAGACTTACAAGACTGCTCAATAAAAGATAATATTTCAGATAAAGAGCCTAGAGCACTAACAACTGTGTTTTCTAACCCCAACATTCTCTCCCTCATCTCATCAAACTGCTCAAAACAGTTGTCCCGCGACTCATTATTTGAAATTTATGATTCTTCTTCTTCTGCAACTGCTGCAGTAGCTTTGCCTTTTAATAACCTTTGAATGTTTGACATCTGATTCATCATTTCAGCATATTGACTTGTCATTTGACTTGTAACTCTAACTATAGCTTCATTCAGTCGTGTTTCAGATTCAAAGGGTAACGTGCTCACACCTGGGTCACTTAGACTTCTAGTTGTCACAATGGTTGAAGTTGTAAAAAGAACTTCCTTCTGGCCTGTGCTCAGAGATGGCATTATCGTAGCTCTGACAGGTTTTCCAACTACTTCAAGTAAAGGAGCAATAAATGCTTCCGACATTGTAGTTGTTCTGATAGGGACACTAAGTCCTTCTGTACTTACTTCAACAAATGAAGTCGTCTCGAGTGTCCTACTGTAAATTTATTGTATGACCGGTACATGAAGGAATGTACACTCGGGCAGTTGTGTACTTATTTCAATATCCATGAAATCCAAATGATCCCAGGATAGCTCATGTGCTATGTCCCTGTGCAAAAATGAAACATCTCCTCCTTCAGCTCCGATGAGTTCATAGATATCGACTGTTTAGACTCGGGTCCTGAACTGGCATGTCCAGGAGCAATTACGATGCCTTTGTCAAATTTAACATCTACGCTTTCGTTGACGGTCTTTGTGCATTTGTTGTAGACTCAGAATGCCACTGATTCTTTTGAGTTTCCAATGAATATTCCTTCATCAGCATTCTGATTAAATTTTCCCAAGCTGTCTTTATCGTTTAAGATAAAACACCTGCAACCAAAAACATGGAAAAATTTTATATTAGGAACTCGTTTATTTATCAGCTCATATGACGTTTTTTCGAATCTTTTATTGATTATTAATCTATTCTGGGTGAAACACGCAGTTGCCAAAACTTCAGCCCAAAGGAACATCGGCGATTCGAATATGCTAGCATCGTCCTCGCAGATTCAACTAGCGTTCGGTTTCTCTTTCAACTACACCGTTTTGTTGAGGGGTACGAGCTGCCGAAAATTGATGCGAAAGCCAACAGAACTAAGAAATGTCTCGAGGGACTTGTTCTTAAATTCTGTAGCATTATCAGATCTAATGGTCTGGACAGAAAGCTACAACTTGACTTGTATCTTGCGTATGAAGTCAATTATCATCTCAGTAGCTTCGGACTTGGATCTCAGGAAGAACACCTATGTGTATCTTGAATAATCATCAACGATCACCAACACATATTTCTTCTTATTAATGCTTTGTACTCGCATAGGCCCCCATAAATCCATATGAAGTAGCTCTGATGGCCTAGTTGAAGAATGTTTAACTTTTAATTTATGTGAAGCCCTCACCATCTTCCCTTTCTCACAGGCGGCACACAACTGCTCCTTTTGAAATCGGAGAGTCGGTAGACCTTTTACTAAACCTCCTTTTGCAAGGTTAGTCAGTTCTTTGAAGTTCAGATGAGACAGACGGCGATGCCACAACCAGGATTCTTTTGATGTTGCCTTTGACAGTAGACAAACATCCTTTTTTCAGATTTATGTTTGCTAAGTCTATGGAGTAAAAAAATTGTTTTCCTAGTTCCAGCAGGATTTCCTTCCCTTCCCCAGATCTTATGCTACACTTATTCGCCTTAAAATTGACTTCCAACCCTTTGTCGCACAGTTGCCCAATGCTGAACAGATTGTGGCCAATACCATCTACATAAAATACCTTCTGAATGGTAATCTTATTGTATTCCAGACTTCCATAGCCTTTGACAGACAGAATTGATTTTTTCCGATTCTGACCGTCCCACAGAATTTGTATACAAAATTCGTGAGGGTGTCTCGCTGTCCGGTCATGTGCTTGGAACATCCGGAGTCAAGGTACCACACATGATTTACGTACAAGAGGAAGTAAAACATGAGGTACCCACTTATAGTTGGGTAGTTTTGATTTCGGTAAATCATGTGGTATCACTTCAGGTAGAGAAACAGATAATTTCTTTGTTTTCGGAACCCACTTTGTCAGGATCAGAATGTTACTACTTAAGATTAACTGGTTTGAATTGATCAGAGTATAAACCAATAATCTTGTATTAAATCAAAGTCCAATTAAGAAGTTTGCGGAATAACACTTAATTGTTTTAAGAAAAACTTTCAGAATCAATAACAAATAAATATAATTGACTAAACAAAATTGCTTGTATTGCTGAACTCAATGATTACAATCACCTCTAATCTGTTTGATTAGACGAAGAACACAAATTGTTCTTAGGGTTTACAACCTTAGAGGCTTATGAAAACTTAAACAAAAAGCAATTACACACTTGAACGTGCAGAAACTTGTTACAATAGAAAAACTTGTTCTATGTATTTATAATGCTTTCTGATTTGTTTCCTTGAAGGATTCTGACTTCTCTAATAGTAGATATGCTGGAATCTTCGTGTAAATATCTCTTCCTGAATATCAGCTCTTTCTGTTTATGAAAGTGTTGAGCAGCATGAATCACTGAGCAGCTTGAACAGAGCAGCTTGAATGAATTTACTATGGCAGCTTGAACTTTTATACTAGCAGCTCGAACTTCTTCAACTAACAGCATGAACTTTGTACTTACACAGAAAATCTACTAACAGTTTGAGAAATCTAACTAACAGCTTGAACTACTTAGAATATTTCCCAACAATCTCCCCCTAACTTAAATTCTTTACATAAGACTTTAAGTTCTATACAAATAAGGAAATAAAACCAAGTAAAACTGTTATTTACAAACCAAGGCTTCCAAAAACTTACAACTGTGCAAGTTTCTGATTGACTGCCTTCAAAAATTCTTTCTTCAGATCTTCTCTATCACAATATATTCTCACTGAGCTCATTTGAAGTAACAAAGCCTTTGGAAGATCATAAAATTCAAAATTGAAGTACATACCGGATCCATTTGCAAATTTGAGTCTGTAAGTCTTTGATTTGACAAATAGATCAACTTGTGCAATCTTCATCTCCTTGGCATCTTCTATATCTTTCCTTATTGACTCAGGATCAAAAATGCTTTTCAGATCTTTGATAGCTTGCTTGACTTGTGGAAGAGCGGATTTGACTTGGGTCACAGACCCAACATGATGCATTCTTGTAAGCTCATCTCTGGTCATCCCTTGGACTATATGCATTAAGCTCTTATACTCTTCTGTTGGTACACCCTGTGTGACGATAGCAGTCTAATCGATTTGCATTATGGTTTAAGTAATGGTTTAAGTAATATTCTGAGTATTAACAAGTATTTAGATATATATGTTTAATATGTGTTTGTCTGTTATTGATTGTGTGTTTGAACTTGATGTAACGTATTACAAGAAGTTCAAACATAAAGATCAAAGATTAACTCAAGCATAAGTTAAAACATAAGTTTCATCACTTAAGTGTTTAAGTGTATTGGCTAGATTCGAATAGGTAAAGGAAGACATTCGAATCTGTGATAGATTCGAATGTATCCTTAGATTCGAATAGGCTAGATTCGAGTCTGTCAGATGGACAGATTCGAATGGGCCTTAGGCCAGATTCGAGGTTGGCCCACAACAAACTCGAATCAGGGTCTATAATTAGGGATAGACTCGAATCATTAAGAGACCTTTAAGGGACCTTTGGCAGAATTCGTGAGGAATTAAGCAAGAGGCGATCTCGAGTTTATCAGCTAGGTGAGTTCCGTTTCGGAGAGAATTAGTACGTAGGATCGTTCGTGTGTCGTTCGTTCAGCGTCTAATAGTCTCCGTGTTTCCGTTGGTTGAGAGTTGTCCGTCTAACCGTCGACGAGGATTCCGCACTCGTTCACGGATCCGCGTCTAGATAGATCTTGCAGTGGTAGACCTTACAAGTGGTATCAGAGACTACGGAGTGTTCTTGGTGTTCATCGTGTTCATCAGATACATTCTAGGTTTCTTGACGCTAGTTGGACGGTTTTGCTCTCAAAAACGTGTTTTTGAGCTTAGCAAATTCATATTCGGGAAACACTTTGTCGTTTTTCACGTTTTTGGTCGAAATCATTATTTTTCGTTTGAAAAATAGTGATTTAATCTGTAAAACGTCAAAAAATCAAAGTGTTAGCCGTTTTTCGAGTTTGCGGCGCTCGAATCTATAGGGGTAATTAGGGTTTCTCTCTAGTCTCGAGTCTAACCAAAATACGCTCCTTTCGAGTCAATTTCAGTGAGTTTCGAGTCTACATTATTTCGAATCTGTTGCTTCATTCGAATAGGATCTCGAGTCTAGTTTAGTGTCGAGTTTATTTCGAATCTAGTATTATTTCGATTCTGTGCTTCGAATCTGCTGTCATTCGTCTCTGCTGTGCCTTCGATTCTAAGGGTCTTCGAATCTAAGGAGTCCTTCGAATCTGACATATCTTCGAATCTAAGGGTTGTTCGAATCTGACATAATTTCGAATCTAATTGACTTTTAAGACTTAATCGAATTTAATTTCAAAAGATTTAATATTAATTAGTTTCGAATCTATTTAGATTCGAATAAGTTAATCTAAGTCAGTTTAGAATTAAATTAATTAAGTTAAAACTCAATTTCTTTCAGAAAAGATGTCAAACCTTCAGAAATTCCTTGAGATGGATCACGAAGTTGGGAAGGCAAATGCACCGCCAAAGCTGATGAAAGTTGAGGACTATTACTGGTGGAAGGACAGATTTACGGATTTTGTACGATTCAACGATATGCGCATGTGGGTGTGCATAGATGAAGGGTACATTCCACCAGTATCTGAGGTTGAAGGCCGTCAAAAGGTCTTGTCATATCAAATGATGAAAGAGGATGACAAGAAACTATTTGAAGCTGAAAACAAGGCTTTCTCCATTATCCGTATGGCGTTACCTCAAGATATCTTGCACACATTTCGGACTCAAAGGACGTCGAAGGAACTTTGGGAGTCTCTCCAGAAAAGGTGTGAGGGTAATCCACGGGTGCGTAGAAAGCGTACAGAGCTGTTGACCCAACAGTTTGCGATTTTCAAGGCTCTTAAGGATGAACAGTTAGATGATATTATCACAAGGTTCTATCATCTGATAACAGAGCTTGAAAGTCATGGCATTGAGTACTCGGACACTGACAAGAACAACAAGCTTCTTGATGCCCTACCAGCCAAATGGGCTATGTATGTGGCCATGATTAAGCTTAATGAGGACAAGTATTATGCTCAATCACTTGATGACATCGTGGGAACGTTGAGGGCATATCACTTCGAGATGATTAAGGCTGAGACTGATTACGAGCAAGTCCAGAATCCGGCTATGTATTTTGGAAAGACATCTAAATCATCAGTGACAGCTGAACCAAAAAGTGCTACAGCGTTTTTCACCAGAGAAACGTCATCGCCACCAGAGTCTGAAGACTCACTGAATCGCGCGTTCTTAGGGTTAGGAAGATCGGAAGAACCGCAACCTCAAGTCCAACAGGCATCGACCAGTCAGAGCTATTCGAAGATGTCGATGAGCGCAAAGTCCGCAGAAGAACATTTGAATCTGCTTGCTTCCTTTGTGGCAGCTTATGGAAATTGTGTTCAAGGGAAGATCAATGATCCGGCTCTTTGGGATGAAGATTACGATCAGGTCGACCCTGATGACTTAGAGGAAATGGATCTTAAATGGCAACTGGCCATGGTGACCCAGAGGGTTAAAAGATTCATTAAGAGAACTGGGAGGAATCTACAAATGAACAACAAAGGGATAGGATTTGATAAGTCTAAGGTCAAATGCTACAACTGTCAGGGATTGGGACACTTCGCCAGGGAGTGTCAAAGACCGAAGGTAGACTCATACCAAGGACAGAGTCAGCATCAAGGACAGTACCAAAATCAGTCCCAACAGAGATACCTTCCGAGTTCTTCATCTGGTCAAGCCAATCTAGCGGGTCTAATATCCAATGTCACTTCTGACAGACAGCTAGATGGTACCTATGACTGGAGTTCACATCCTGAGTCAAATGCTAGAGCTTTCATGGCTGAAGTTACTGAGAATGGTTGTGATGAAGCTGAGCAGACCACAAGGGAAAACAGTCCGATGTGGGTAGAGAAAGCGAATGATCAGACCGTGCTGGAGTTTGCTGCTCAGATGGCCAACGTGGAATCTGATAACTCTAAGGTTAGTCTTTCTTATTCTCTATTTCAAGAATTATGTGCTTTGTGTGCTACTTCTAATGATAGGTTAAATCTAGTCTTAGAATCACATAAAACCATATCTGCTCAAAATGAAAATTTAAAAATTGAAAACGCTAGCCTAAATGATATAAAACAAGATTTAAAAGAAAAGCTTAAGGGTGATGCTCAAGACGTAATCGTTCTAAAAGACAAACTGAGTGAGCAGTGTGTTAGGATAGAGCTTATGTATGAGCACGTAGAGGCCTTGACCAAAAATCTGAAAGATAAGGACATAGAGCTAGCCGAGACCAAGGTTAAGGTAGCAGAGGCAAATAGCAAGCTGGAAAAGTTTAGGAATTCGAGCCTAAACCTAGGGAAAGTCTTAGATGCCCAAAGACAGTCTAAGAAGCCTGTAGGTCTAGGTTTTCACGAAATTCCTCCACCGTTCAATGCAAACTATGTGCCTCAGCCTCAGGAGAAAACTGACAACTCAGTAGACTTAGAGGACCTACCTGAACCGACACCTGAGCCTACAGTTGAAAATACACCTAAGGTGACTGACTCTACTGTCAAGGTCAAGAAAGTGAAATTTGTGTCTTCCTCCAGTGAAACACCTGCAGGAAAACAGAAAACTTCATGGGCTGACCAGGTCGAAGAGACAGACACTATAGATGTACCAAAGGATGTAGACACCAGTGAGACACCTAGATCTAAGGGACCAACCAAAAAGTCCATAGATAAGATGTCTTGCTTTCGATGTCACGAGAAAGGGCATGTTGCTTCTCACTGTCCACTTAGGAAAGGAGATGTTACCCCTAAGACAGTGAACCCAACACCTGTTAAGCCCTCACCAACTGTGGCAAGCAGCAGTAGTTCTCAACCTACTGAGAAAACTGTGCAGGCCGCACCCAAACAAGTTGTGAAAAACACACCGGTTAAGGTTGGACCAAAAGAAGTGATTAGGACAAATTCACCGAATCGTGTCATTAATCAATCTAGGTCAGCACCTCAACAAGTCTATAGGAGCACCACACCTAGCAGGTCACACACTCCAGTTAGGTCACATACTCCTGTTAGACAATATGTTCCGGTAAGAGCTCAGGGATCACAGTCTGAAATGCAGTAAAATAAGAGTTATTCTAGAGCTCCACAACAAATGCCTACTCAAAGGCAAAGAGTGAATCTAAATCACTCGGCACCACAACAGAATTCAGTTCAAAGGCCCAAGTCACCTGAAAGGCGAGATAGGTTCTTGAAAGAATTCACGTATGTGGACGAGAATGGTATTACCAAGTCAGTCATGGCTTGGGTTCCCCGTGATAACTAACCTATTTTCTTTCATGTGCAGGAGATAACTACCGGTCCAAACAACAAGTGGTTCGTCGACAGTGGTTGCTCCAGGCACATGACGGGGGAAAGAAGTCTTCTCACAGACTTCAAGGGGGGTAATAGGGGATTCGTATCATTCGCGGGTAACAAGGGTGGAAATATCACTGGAACTGGAGAATTCACTAATGGGACGATTACTTTGGATCAAGTTTATCACGTTGATAAACTGGTTCATAATCTCATTAGTGTCTCTCAAATCTGTGATAAGAAGAACTCAGTGTTATTTACTGACACTGAGGCGTTAGTGCTAAAGCCTGGATTCAAGATACCTGAAGATTGGATATTGATGCGGGCGCCAAGGAAGAATGACTTGTACATGCTCGACATGAACAAGCCAGATAATTCGATGGGTCCGATCTGCTTACTATCAAAAGCTTCGGAGACGGAATCGGTTTTGTGGCACAGACGCATGGCTCACTTGCACCTAAGGAAAATGAACTACATAACGAAGAATGGTTTGGTGCAAGGTGTGCCTCTGAAGAGCTTTCAGTTTGAAGACAAGTGTCTACCGTGCATGAAGGGCAAGCAACATAAAAAGACACACAAGTCCAAGAAGCTGAACTCCATCACCTCGACATTCGATTTGTTGCATATGGACCTTTTCGGCCCTATCAACAAAAGGAGTATAGGAGGTAGTTGGTTTTGCTTAGTTATCACTGACGATTACTCACGGTTTTCATGGGTTTTCTTTTTAGGTACGAAGGACGAGACGGCTGCAAAGCTCATCGGGTTCTTAGACCAAGTGGAGAACTCCTACGGAACAAGGGTTAAACATATTCGTAGTGATAATGGGACTGAATTTAAAAACTCTGTAATTGGTGTATATTGCCTATCAAAGGGCATCGTGCATCAATTCAGTGCACCATATGAACCACAACAGAATGGGGTGGCCGAACGTAAAAACAGAACAATGATTGAGGCTGCAAGGACTATGCTTTCGGATTCAAAGCTTCCTACCATGTTTTGGGGGGAGGCAGTGAATACCGCGTGCCATATTTTAAAT